>JAOTOM010000710.1:0-38247 GCA_034440615.1 Ashinkailepas kermadecensis
AGCAACAACACCAACATCTCCACAGAAGGCTTCGCATCTCTTCTTCTCGTTTGTCATCGTGTTTTTCGGTCTCTGTCTCCATCTCCTCTCCATCTTTCTGTCTTTCTCTCCATCTCCTCTCCATCTTTCTGTCTTTCTCTCCATCTTTATCTCTTCCTCTCCACCTTTTCTTGATGTCTCTGTCCTGCCCCCCTCTCTTTCTCTCTCTCTCTCTCGCTCTTTCTCTCTCTCTCGCTCTCTATCTCTCTCTCTCTCTCTCTCTGCCCCAGTCATCTGTTGAACTGCTGCCTTTTGCCACCACCATGCATCGTTCCATCATCGGTCGTGTGTATATGAATTGTACCCTGGAAGTGTTTTATCGTGGTGTTCACGTTTTGTGCAAATAATTCAAATGTGAACGTGTTGTCATTTTCTAACCTTACCGAAATAAATGAACTGACGACGATCCCGAGATGGGATCGAAACCGGTTTTCCTTGAAAACCGATTTTTAACTACGAGCTTCAACGAACAGTGATCGTAATCGATAACTGTTAACAATTGCAGCTTACGAGCCTCTTTTCTGGCATACTGTTCAAACCTCACTATGTAGAGTGGGCCAGAGTCCGATGGCCCTTCTGGCACTATCCCAGAAGGGCCATCCGACGGTTTTGAAATGGATATGTCGACTCGAATGGTTTCTTTGCAAGAGTCGTGAATAAAAATGTACAAAACTTTGGGAGGTGGGAATAATGGCCGAAATTGATTTAAGTCAAAATCGACCATGGCCAAAAAATATTTGCGCACCGAAAAATAGAAGTTTGTTTTGGTACTTTTCAACATTTGTAGTTTATATTTTTAATTTTCTTTTTCTAATGGGTAGAGCGCACGGAGTAACGTTATTTTAAGTCAATGTAGCCCCATAGAATGTGCTTACTTTAACAAGAATCGTCGATTTTATCCCTCATGGGAAAATGTGTAAAGCAAATGTTATCAAGAACGGAAATCTAAGATGTGTCTGGTGCATTTTGTTTCGTCCGTAAAGATAAGGGAACGCTGAACGTTTCATTGACATATATTTACCCATGAAAGTGTGACGACTGGTTGAAATTCTTGGGGTGACTCATTTGACTTTGACTAACTCAGTGGCCATGGAAGATTATACCTAAACAATTTCACACATGTCAAATTGATTTGGGAAATGGTATGCGAAATTCCTGCGCGGTACCTCACGACATTTTTACGCTACCCGCAGAAAACCATTGAGGGGGCGTAAAAATCACCATCCGAGACGGCGCGGGTTATAAAGTCAGTTGAAACTAATACACTCCATCCTATTTTATGATATCGAGTTGCCTATCTCCCATTTTATATCGAAATGTCTCACCTCCAGACCCCAGATGCACCACCATTCAAAGCTAAAAGACACATGACATTGATCAGCCCATTTACATATATATATATATATATATATATATATATATATATATATATATATATATATATATATATATATCATGTCCTCCGGTCCAGCAAATTTATTCGGTTTTCTTCAAGTGTGTTTCTACATCTTATATGGTTATTGTAAGATCTTCCAACTCATTTCCTGTCATAACATAACCTCCAGCTGTTTACAATGTACTTGAATTATCTTTGATATAGACTGATTGGAATTGCTTGCTTTGGAACTCGACTCTATCATAATTTTTACCCACTATTTCACCAACGATGGCCCTAGAATATATGTTGACTATTCTTTTTAGCTACTTTGACTCCAACAAATGAGTACTTTCTTGGTCAGTCATGAGGGGTGTTGAACCTGGTTTAGTCTAATTTGCTTATTGGTAACGAACCTATCCTGACCTTGAAACAGTTTGCCTTTCAGCTTTCTTCACATTTCATAGGCATCTAAACCCGACAATTACTCTTTGCAATGAATTTCGCCCATGCAGAACCAGAACGCATTGCAATTCCCTCTAACACAATTTTGAATTAATGTTTTGGTGTTTTCTACACTTCCAAAATGTATGAACATGAGCATAATGCTATGATCATTATTGTTGCAGGTTTCTCCTATGTTTACATTTTACCCCAAATTTTCCTCATTTGTAAGTACCAGATCTAGCATTTCATTTCCCCTTCTGGGTTCATCTATCATTTGAAATATGACATTTTCCTCAAAACAAGTCATGCAACGCCTTTCCGATTTGCTTAGGTGTCTAGATTTGTCTCCCATGCCAGCTACGTTGAAGTCCTCCAACAACAGGGTTCTCCCATGCTCTTATTTATATATCTTACTGCATCAACCTGTCATTGTTCTCATTCTGGTCCGGTGCCCTAAAGAATGCTGCAATCGTTAACCTTGTTCTTTTCTTCCGGATGATATCTAACCACAAGGATTCTACTCCTTCACCATGTACACTAGCATCTACGGTATACCATTACACTACTTGCTTCACGTACAAGAGTATCCCGCCTCCAATCATTGACTATCTTTGATGAGCATGCATGTTGTAGCCTGTCAATTCAAATTCTTTTAAGTTATCATCAGAAAATGCTTTCATTAACCCATGCTTTCGTTATGCACACCAAATCTAGCTTTTCAGACAACATATATGCATCCAATTCCCAAGTTTGTTTCCTAACACTTCTGGCGGTAACATAAAACAAGATAAACTATTATCTTCCTTGCTTGGATTACTTCTTATTTTATAACCTATATCCAACATTACTTGCCTAGTTGTCCTGCACTGAACACCTACTCACTCTCCGAACCGCACAATACGAACTCTTCGTGACTATTGGTGAGCAATTCCACTTCCCTCATGCTCAGATGTAACCTATCTAATGCAAACATTTCCGTTCTCCCAATACAATTTTCCCACAGATATAAGACATCTACCCCATGATCCTTGCAATTTCTGGCCACTATGCTCTTCAATCCAATGGCCCTAGAATACCATTCTAAGCTTGCGCTTATCCTCGAGAGGATGGATGTTGCCACTCTTATCTTCCGACTTTGTGCTAACCTACCTATTAAAGCCTTGTGCTCGTTTATGGTTTCTTCAGTTTTACCTCTTGATATGTCATTCACAACAACATACAAAATTACTGTTGCCCCCTCTCTACGTTCCTGCATTACTCCTTCTAGCCTATTCCCAACATACTTTACTAGGCCCGCTGGGAAGCAGACTGGAGTCCTTCTGCTCGACTTCATCTCACAAAATGAACGATCAATATACCAATTTCTTGAGTCCACCGTAACTAAAACATTTCTTTCACTGTCTTCAGCTACCTTTTCACCCACACATCCCGACTAGCATTAATCTCCCTCTCTTGCAACGCTTCAAACAAATTGTGCATTTCGATGCCCAGGTTCATTTCCTTAAAGCTAGCCTAGTGCTCCTACGCCTATTCACCATCCATTCTCCTCTACTATCCTGGATCTCTCTACTATCACCATCACAAGCACTCCTAGAATCCTGCACCTGGCCTGCTTGGCGGTCATTACCATTGGGCACATAATTGTGCCCAAGAAAGTGCATCACGAAATAATAGTTGACCAATTCATATTCGAAGATCCCAACCACAGTGGTCTTAGACCTACGTCGAGCTGGAGATAGGTTATCAAAGACATGCCTTGCATTATACTGTTTCTAAATATGCACATGCATTGTTTTCAAAACTAGAAGCAGAACTTCAGTCGAAAGATTCAGACGCCTTTGAAAGCTCAGAAGCTAATCTGATATTCCAAATCAACGTCGCACAATGCATGGGAGCCGAGGTGGCAAATATTCGAGAAAAGGAAGCATTCACGTTAGGCGTCAGACGCAATGCTAATGCGGACATCCGTGTAATCTCCAGTGAAGAAAGAAAACAGGTAGGTTCCTGATGCAATTCAAGAACTCTGAAATAAGCGCTCACGACAAACGCGCCCGGATGCTCACTAGTGTGTGCGCGAAGAATATAGTTGCAATTTATTATACTCTACCTCCATACAATATGATGCGAAGTGCATTTATGAATGTTAGCCTGCCTTCAGACGTCAATATCATTGCAACTTACAGTGATATATTGCGCATATTGTTATTTTGCGTATTGTCTTCTGGAAATATTTTCCATCATAGACGGCGGGTGGCCGGCGGCGACGCGTGCGGCTCGACCCCCGCCCCGACCGGCCGCCATTCATAATATGGCGGGGCGCGGAACCATTTCCTGAATATTAATGGGCCCCAACGCCAAAGTTACAGGCATATTTTCATACTTGAAACGATAGGCGGTGTGCCTAGCATGAGTTCCGCCACCATTGGAGATGAGGCCGACAGGTTTTCTCGATATTGTTTAAGAACATTACACTTATGGGCGTTGAATGAAAAGAATGCATCTACAATCGTGAATTTTTCCTCCGCCATTTTGATGTGACAGAGCCGATGTTGCTTAGTATTGTTGAAGGGTGGAGCTTTACTTTTTGTTGTGCCACCGCTCGGCGGCCCTACGGATCCTCTAGGCAGCAACCGTCGGCGCTTGACGTGCATCGAGCCATGCCAGAACCTCAATAATGCCGGACAGCTTCATGTCAAAAGGTAAAAAATGACAGGATTAATATATATAAAAGTAGTCGAGTATGGATCAGAAGGCAACTGCTTTTAGCCGGTTTATTTGAGATCATTGGAAATTAATTCGGTAAAGTAGAACATCTGATATACAATTAAAAGGAATACAATGTGATAACTTGGGACACAAATTCTGGAATTGAGTGCAAAAGTGACCGGGTTAAACCTTTATGGAAGTTGTTCAAGATGATATATAAATGTAGCACGTTCAATTTTCGTTTCTTTAAGAACATTGGGAATTGTCAGCACATCACACAGAAGATGTATTACGCGTTTGAATTACAAGATGTTGAGTGACCTATTGCTTCCATTTCACTTTAAGGGCAAAGTAACAGGGTGAAATGATTTTATAAAAAACGAACCACACATCATAAGAGAGCTTGTTTCAATGTTGTTCAAAATTGACCATTTGAAATTACTTGGACCTCCTCCAGAAACTACAATATAGCATTAATCATAGCAAGCCCACTCTGGTGTTGTTCCTTCACACAAAGCCACCACTAGAGCGGCGCCACGGGTATTATGTCCGCTCATGACGCCTAACGAAAGCCGACTGTATTGGCGTACATATGTGTTGTGTACAATAATGCATGATATTGTGCATGGACTTCAGACGCTATGTGTGGTACACAGACCTATAACAGCACTTACGCAAATACTGAATCAGCCAGGCTGCACGGAGTTCCTGGAAACTGACCCGGATTCTCACATTTGTCTTATGGAGGCACATCGAAGCGCGGCGATGACCTTTACGCCCTGATCCGCCAGGTTTTGATGGCATGGTGGCATTTCGGGCGCAAGTTTGCGAACTTACTCGTACTTTCTACATGTGCAGAGCGGCGCGAGACCAACTTCGGCAGCGCCAAGCTAGGGGCGGATCCCATCCCAGAAAAACTTCGTGCGTACGTTGAACTCAGCTCCATTGGGAGAGTTGTCACTCGGTTCTTGTTGACACGTCGCTTATGTTTCCGTGCACGGTAAACACGCTGGGTTCACGTCATTCAGGTTTCCGTGGACGGTGGACACGCTCGGTTGACATGTCGCGGAGGTTTCCGTGGACGGTGGACACGCTCGGTTGACACGTCGCCAAGGTTTCCGTGGACGGTGGACACGCTCGGTTGGATCGCGTGCTTGCACCGGCTGGCGTATATGACTCCATTGTCCGCGTTTGGGGGGTGTTGTTGCCCACCACAGCTGGCCGATCTTCAATCACTCGATGTCTTGATTCGTTCGATTACAGTCGATAACATATCAAGGTTTCATGGTCTTTGCATTTAAGTGTGGTAGCTCTCTAGGCAATATCAAGGAACACAGTTTAGGCGAGCAGAAGAAGTTCATTCTGAGCTCATGACGGGAACATATTATTGAGTGTTAGCCCTTGGTATGCAAATCCAATAGGAAGGCGCTCTCGATTTAGATCAGGAACACAATTGATGCTGTATGCCTCGGGATCGTAACAGGATATGGGTAGAATAGAAAAAGAAAAGCTGGAACTCATAATTATCGTGGATAGTCTTCATGATTACGATTTGTACGCAGTGTCTGCACATTTAGGTGGTGATCACAGTAGGATTTGCAGTTGCGTGTTGTGAGCACCGACTCACAGCAGGACGCAGCCGTCTGCACATGTCTGGACCTGTCTTGACGTGTCTGCACGTGTCTGCACGTCGTGCGTCACTGTGTCTGCACAGTGACGCACAACGAGGGTAGAATTGATACAGGCTTTCGTTAATATTTCGATGTACATAAATAACCGACATTGTCATACTTGTTCCCCGTTTATTTCCATGTGTTGAAAATCAAACTGGCATAACTGCAGCCTAAGCGGTCTTGCCGATAACCTGAGATCGATAACTGTCCTTATCGCCAGTTATATTTATATTGGCAATTAATATGGAGGTTTCGTTTGACAAGCAAGCTGTTGTGTGTGCACCGTAGAAACGTTTCCTGTGAGGTTAGCGTTTTAGAGCTGTCGGTAAAAACTAAAGCAACATGGCTATGGCGATACCGAAACTGGTGGAACGTTTCTTTGGCATATTGTAGACAAAGCCGTGATTTTGAAGTGGTGGTCAAATGAAACATTTCTCGCTCGACCATCTGCCACGGTAGGGTAGTGGGTGGAGGAAGAGAAAAACATTGGAGAGGGAATAGAGCGTAAGGAATTTGAGCAGAAAATGTTTTCAGGCGAGAAGCTTTGGTAAAGTCAATGCGCTTTTTTTTGCTGCACCTAAATAACCGTGATGTAAGTCTGGGAGAACTTGTAAAAGCGCGTGTACGGGATGATTTTCTTGAAGTTGAATTTTGGAGGGCTTAGTGTCTGTTATATTCGGCGTGTTATTGAGTGAAAGTGGTTGAATTCCTGACCCTCTTTCTAAATAATTGTTAGGATAGCTAGTCATTGCATCGAGTGCGATATGGAAAATGTGTGTTGAATGGTGTCTAAATTTTCAAGGTTGAGGTGCTGGCACCAGCGCAAGATACCGAGCCATATTCTATGATGGGAAGAACTAGGAATTTGTTCAGTTGTAAAATTGTAGGACGATCAGGTCCAACACTGAAAAAAACTAACTTTAACACGCGCCCTGGAGGGCCTCTGAAAATTACGCGTACTGGAGGGGGGGCGGATTCCGGCCCCCTCCAAGATCTCGGCTCCTATTAAGGCTGCAGTAAATACATTTTATGGGTCGATGGACACGGAAGTGATCTCTATTGTATGCAAATTTCATGACCTTGTGTGAGTATCTTCAATGTAAAATGGGGTCGCATGTCAAGATGTTCTTGTTTTGCATTGCATGGCTTGCCATTGTTATGGATCGCTGTGATTGTGTTTATGTGCTCCAAAATTGGCCTCAATGATGTTTCAAACATTACTAATGATGCAATACAGATGCTAGACCAGGCATTTGACCTCAGGGCACCTATATAGCAGCAATTTATCGGGTGAGTTACCTGTTCCGGTTATCGGAACCGGGTCGCCCGCCCGACTGCTCCGTCCAGCGGCTCGGCACAATCGGCTTCGTGAAGAAAGGAGTGAAATACATGAATAAAGCATGGTAACGCTTAGGTACACAATGACAAACAGTAGTTTTTAGGATGTGTAGGGAGTAACATGCAAAGTGACATCAATCGCATTACAATCATTTGCATTTATGACAACATTCTAGTTGACCAAGTTTGGTCCCATTAACCTGTCATAAACCTGACCTGACTTGACCTTGGTGACCTAACATGACCTTGAAGCTACATAGCCCAACAATATAGGTCAAACAAGTCGTTAGTGTTGCCAGGAACTCTTCCCTTTTGCCAATATACGGAAGCGGATCAGCGCCGATTTTTGTTGTCTGGCGCTACGAAATGTTTTGACTTTAACGGCCTCTAACACGAGACAAAAGTTCGGCCGATTTACGTTTTTCTTGCTTTAAGCGACGTGCCGGTCATTTATAAGCAGGTACGCAAAAAATGGCGTATATCGACCGGTAAAATATGGAGTTATGTACGAAAAACCGGATGGGTGGGCGGATTTCGCACCCCCTCCAATGCGCGTGTTAAGGGAGTAAACTATATAAAACTAGCATAACGGCATAGTTCTTTGACAACAAGAAAATATTTGACTACCTTTAGGGAGATATACCACATAATGCAAATATAACGGAGTGGTTATTCGATAACGGTTATGTTAGAAAAAGGGAAAACAATATTCATCATGCAAGATAACCATGATGTGCGTAGTAACTGTAGGGGTGGCGGCTCTGCCGTCGGTGGGGTGTGGGGGATGTGGCGGGTGTGGGTGCGGGGGTTTGAGTGGGTGGGTGGGTCGTGGGGTGGTCGGGGTGTGTGAAAGGTAGTGGATACCCAACTCAAACTGAAACTCAACCGATTTATTAAGAGCTGATCTTAATTCGGCTGAACTTTAACACGGCTGAACCTGGACTGACTCTAGACTTGAGACTGGGCTAATTAAGACTGAGCTAAATCACTCCTTTGCTGTTTGTGCCTATGTCGGGGGGAGGGGTGTTGTGTTGTGTTTGCCCGCTACCTCCACCAGACATTCCTCAAACCCCAGCCGGCTTGGTGTTGTTTGAGCTACCGTCCCTAACACGAATTTATATGTGTGCGAGGTCAAAGTTTTGGTAACACTATATAGGTAAGTGAGTGCCTCTAGCCAAATTAGAAAGAATACGTAGTATTAGAAACTTAATGAGCATTTGATTTGTCCGTGGTTTGATGACTTGTCCCTAATTGGGACTTTTGGGATGTTAGTATAATTTGTTTCATTTGTTAGTATAATTTGGATGTTTGTTAGTATAATAGATGATAGTATAAATTTATGCAATGTACCTCACGAAATAGGTGCCTATGTTTAGCCCCAAGCGTATGTTGGCGTATGGTATGTTAGCAGAATATGTAAACCTTTCACTGCCAATCATAGCTGGCCTCGCCATTATTGACAGCGTCCCTCGCCTGGACAAGGTCTTCACTGGAACGAAGGGGGCTCATCGTACTGGCTCCGAGGGCTTATACAGGTGCTCTGGTGTCTTTGACCGACCTACCTAACCTTAAGACAGTCGATGCCGCGCCGGGCCTTATTCACCGTAGACGTGCGACCAGGCCTGCATGCAATTTTTCCCATTCCCAGTTCATATCGGTAGCGGGTTGTTTGAGCCGGTTGAACTATTCATTATTTTTGTACTCTTGTGAGCTAGTTGTTTGACATGGCTGCTTTATACTTTTTCAAGCAAACATCCATGATGTATTTAGGGGAAGGAATAAGCACCGGTGAGCCCGTAGAGCCAGATGAGAAGAAACATAAGAACATAGAGGAACCCTTCTCATATGCTGCCTTGCACCGTGTCACCAGTACTGAGTTCATTAGTGATTGCATCCGAGCAAATCACACCTTGTGATGCCTGGTGCTGCGATTGTCGCAGCCTTTGCGGCTTCTCAGAAATCCGGACTTTTCTTCCGTGAGGGGAGACTGCGATGCGGTTCAGTATCGTTGTACTTCACTAGTTCCTTAAGTATAATGCACGGCGCACAATTGCACGCTCGTAATGCATTATTGAAGATAAGATGACATCAGCCCACAACAATTTTGGACGATGGCTGCGCAATGATTTTCAAGAACATTCAATGGAAAGCAGCAACATACGTCTTTGAAAAATATCGACTACATACCGCTCGACTACATGACTACATGATATCGACTACATGAGATGGGGAAGAGGCGATTTAGCTCCAGAGCACCACTTATGTAGAACTCGTTGCCACCCGAGCTGATGCGGCTTCCCGCGCCGCTCTTTGGTCGCCACCTACGGCAGCACCTGTCTTACATGCCGCCCATGCCGGACTGATTTGCTGCTCGCCTTGCTGTATTTTATGAATTTAAAATTTAAAAAAGAAGATTTAGGACATGTGTGACCACCGGTTCAACAGTTTTGGCCTTTTCTGCTGTGCTGTTTTATCTAATTACCGCGAGGTTGCAATAGCCACAAGTCCATTGTGGATTACCTCAATAAAAAGTATGTCTGCCTGTCTGTCTCTTTGTCTGCTTGTCTGCCCGCTGTAACACAATAATGCTTGAAAAGTGGAGCAGTATTAGCAGATATGAGCCAACACATTCGCTATAATCTGATGGATCCTAGTGACAGAACATGCGCTGATATCTGACTAGGAATGCCTAATGACATTCGTAATAACCACTTCGACGTTGCCATCCAATCCAGTCAAAAACTTCCGCCGTGACCCATGAAGAGCATGACGATGGCCGATGTTCACCGATCAGTGTAGAGCTGTTGCGTCTGGTGGACATTGGCTCCAAGGTGGCAGCAGCTCTCCTCACATGGTGGACATGACATCATCTGCGCCACAGCTTGCTTGTTTGGTGACGTCGCGGACCGATTTCTAAGCGTACTATACTGGCACAAAGCCCTACTCCAACCACGCAAACCCATTCGTGTCCTGTGACGTAACATGATGTCTCTGAAAGGCAATGCTGATGGTGCCCAGCGCCACTGCATGCGTGCGTTGATATTAGGCAGATACGCGGATACCGTATATTCGCATACTATGAACAAAGTACGGATCTGACTGAACATAGCAGTGTCTTGTTGTCGCAATTTCTGAAACGCCAAAGCGTTGTGAGTGTAATACGTCAGCGCCGGGTCAGTGTATCACGGGTTGCCACACGTTCCATAAGAGTACATGTCGAGCCACACAATGTTTGTCCTCAGGTTCCGGTACAGGCCTCCAGTGCCGTTATACGCGTGGTGGTCTTCAGCACCGCGCGCTATGCGACATGGACGCCACCCGGAATTAAGTCGGAGGTGAAATCGTGCAGGACATAGAGGGATGGTAGTCGCGGCGAACGAGCACGCGACGTGACCGACACCATACATCAGGTGACTGGAGGCCGACTCCATACATCAGGTGACTGGAGGCCGACTCCATACATCAGGTGACTGGACGCCGACCCCGTACATCAGGTGACTGGAGGCCGACCCCGTACATCAGGTGACTGGAGGCCGACCCCGTACATCAGGTGACTGGAGGCCGACCCCGTACATCAGGTGACTGGAGGCCGACCCCGTACATCAGGTGACTGGACGCCGACCCCGTACATCAGGAGACTGGAGGCCGACTCCATACATCAGGTGACTGGAGGCCGACCCCGTACATCAGGTGACTGGAGGCCGACTCCATACATCAGGTGACTGGAGGCCGACTCCATACATCAGGTGACTGGACGCCGATCCCGTACATCAGGTGACTGGAGGTCGACCCCGAACATCAGGTCACTCGAGGCCGACCCCGTACATCCGGTGACTGGAGGAGCTCACAGTGTGGGTGGCAGCTCTTCGGCGAACGGGAACCTCGGGGAGTCGTCGAGCATTACCAGCGGCTGATCTCTGTCCCGCAGCATCTGTAACATCGTTGTCAGGATGTGTCAGCCGCTGGTGGTGCAGCACCATCTGTAATATCGTTGACAGGATATGTCAGCCACTGGTGCTGCAGCACCATCTGTAACATCGTTGTCAGGATGTGTCAGCCGCTGGTGGTGCAGCACCATCTGTAACATCGTTGTCAGGATGTGTCAGCCGCTGGTGGTGCAGCACCATCTGTAATATCGTTGACAGGATATGTCAGCCACTGGTGGTGCAGCACCATCTGTAACATCGTTGTCAGGATGTGTCAGCCGCTGGTGGTGCAGCACCATCTGTAACATCGTTGTCAGGATGCGTCAGCCGCTGGTGGTGCAGCACCATCTGTAACATCGTTGTCAGGATGTGTCAGCCGCTGGTGGTGCAGCACCATCTGTAACATCGTTGTCAGGATGCGTCAGCCGCTGGTGGTGCAGCACCATCTGTAACATCGTTGTCAGGATATGTCAGCCGCTGGTGGTGCAGCACCATCTACACATCGTTGGCAGGATATGTCAGCCGCTGGTGGTGCAGCACCATCTACACATCGTTGGCAGGATGTGTTAGCCGCTGGTGGTGCAGCACCATCTACACATCGTTGTCAGGATATCTCAGCCGCTGGTGGTGCAGCACCATCTACACATCGTTGTCAGGATGTGTCAGCCGCTGGTGGTGCAGCACCATCTACACATCGTTGTCAGGATATGTCAGCCGCTGGTGGTGCAGCACCATCTACACATCATTGTCAGGATATGTCAGCCGCTGGTGGTAGAGCACCATCTACACATCGTTGTCAGGATATGTCAGCCGCTGGTGGTGCAGCACCATCTACACATCGTGGTTAGGATATGTCAGCCGCTGGTGGTGCAGCACCATCTACACATCGTTGTCAGGATATGTCAGCCGCTGGTGGTGCAGCACCATCTACACATCGTTGTCAGGATATGTCAGCCGCTGGTGGTGCAGCACCATCTACACGGGATCCCGGCAGAGATGACTGAGCAGCAGGCATTCATTGCGGGACTCAGACGATCGTCTCGGGGAGGCGGCTAGGTGAATCACCTTGTGAGAGATTCGTACCTGCATCATAAAAGTAATCTACCGAAGTTAAACAAAATCGTCATTTGGAATTCTCCCTTTCCGAAAATGGCCCCATGCCTTCACGACGTTTTCTTCAAATTGGTAATCTGGGGAAGGACTGATCTCGCTTTCCATTTTCCCCTTGTACCTGTACTGGTATTACGGTAGCATCTGCTAAGGGCGGATGCAGGAATCTCGATGTGCAGGGGGCAATTCTCTGGACAGGCGTCATTCCTATGGGGGACACTGGAATTGATGGCTCTTTAGGCGGATAGGAGAGGGATGCACACGAACGTCCTGGAGGAGCCCCTTCCTCCATTCTGGGAGGAGCATCACATCTCCATGGAGTGAGCACATGTCCCCTGGAAATCATGTACGCTGTAATTATTTGTAAGCATTTTCGCGGTCAACCAGATCTATCACATCTATGATGCAGCGCCTCTTTTAAGCAATTTTCACTAGGTGGGATTTCTTACTCATACCTAATCCGATCAATATGGCGTTATGCATTCGTAGACGCGGTCGTAAGGCGGTGATGAACAAGCACCGCGTTCTAAATGGAAAAAGATGTGCCCTGCAAGAGCGTTATTTCGTGTGTCGCGTTTGTTATCCATGAGCCTACGTGACGAGCAGTGGCGCTGCCAGGATTGTCCGAAGGGGGTGGGGTGACACCCAAAAATGTCATGAAATAGAGAAAGCTTCCGGCACACGACACGCGCCGAAAATTTATGGTTTACATGGCACCTGTCTGAAATATATCATTTGATCGAGTGTACTTTTGGGTGCTAAGGAGTGAGGATCCTGCGACCCCTCACTGCGCCTCTGGTGGCGAGTAAGCATTGCGCCGGGAACCCTACAAATCTTGTCGAGCCCCCAAGAATCGCACCGGGGCCCCTACAAAATAACATTGTGGGCTCTAAAAGTCGCGCAGGGCCCCCCTGAAAATGGTCCTGGGTCACAAAATAGCACCGAGGGCTCTGAAAATCGCATTGGGACCACCAAAAAAAGTGTTCCTGGGCCCCTAAAAATGACCCTGCGGCTCCAAAGGTGCAACCTGGCCTCTAGAAATACTGATGGGCCCCCAAAAAGTCGCGCCCTGAAAATCACGCTGGAAACCTCAAAATGTCGGATCGCCGCACCCGAAAAATCGCGCTGGTGCCCCAAAAAGGTCGGACCGGGACCCCTGAAAATCACGCGGGTGCCTCAAAAGTTCGGGTCTGAGCCTCTGAAAATCACGCTGGGGGGGACGAAAAAAGTGCATCGGGCTCATTGAAAATCACAATTTGGGCCCAAAAGGACGTGCCGAGGTCCCTGAAAGTCACTCTGAGCCTGTAGATCCCAAAACGTGGCGTCCGAACCCATGCAAATCACGCTACGGGCTCGACACGTGCCAGCAGGGTTCGCAAAAATATGAAGCCGGTGCAACGGAAAACAAAAACAATCCTTACATGAACAATCAATCTGGGGCCCCAGCAATCGCTCCAAAGGTCCCCAAAAGGCATTGGGCCACTAAAAACGTGTCAAGGTCGCTAAAACTCGTGCTAGGGGGCCCAACAAATGACGCCGGTTGCCAAAATCCGCACTGGAATCCAGAAAAAGACGACCCGCAGTCCTTGAAAATCACACTGTGGGCCAAAATTTCGCGCCGGGGCCCCAAAAGCTGCAGCTGGCCCCCGGAAAATCCATTCTTGCCCGAAATGTCACTCTGCGGTCTGCAAAAAAATCGTCTCAAAGACCCCAGAAGCTCTGTCGGGTCCAGGAAAAGAAACGAGTCGGGGCACCGAAAGAAAATCGCACCGGAAGCCTCGGTGCGTGGGAAGGAATTGTACCGAGGCCCAAAATCATCGCGCAGAGGGCTTTAAAAAATAATACTCCACCCCCAAAAATCACACCGAGACTCGATCGAATCGGCCCGAGCACCGGAAAATTCAGAACGGGCCCAGAAGGAACATTATCCGAAGAGCCTTTCAACCCTGAAGGGTGCCATTGGCCTAAAAAGGGTCTATATCAGAACATCTAATGCTCATAGCCTCTAACTGTTCAAAACATCTAGGAATCAAAAGGACCAAGCGTTCAAATCCTCTAAATTCGGAGATTTGATTCCGTATGAGGAAGTCAGACCTTCTAATGTTCAAAACCTCTAAGTGTTCAAATTCTCTAGATCAAAGTATCTAAAGACTCAAAAGAACGAGCGATCAAAAGCTCTAGCTGTTCAAACCTCGAAGGTATCAAATCATCGAATCCACATGAACAGCAATAGTTCATATCGTCTAAAACCAAACGAGTTCAGAACCTCTAGCGATCGAAACCTTTAGAGAGAGTACAAAAGAGGGCAACAAAAATGGTGAATGGTATGGGCAACCTGGCATATGAGGAAAGATTGAAGAAATTGAATATGTTTTCACTTAGATATAGAAGGCTGAGAGATCTCATCGAGGTCTTTAAATTTGCTCATGGTCAGGAACAGGGTTATCTCAGGGAACTGTTTGAATTTAACAGAAATGATGCAATTAGAGGTCATCAATTCAAAATTAAAGTTAATCACAGCAGGACAAGGTTAAGACAGTCCTTTTTCACCAACAGGGTAGTAGAACACTGGAACCAGCTGCCAGAAACCATTGTCAGTAGCAACACACTGAACATCTTTAAGAACAGCATAGACAATCATTATAAGAATATGGGGCTTGTTTTTCTGTATTCCAGGGAGAGTTGATCAACACATTTGATGGACAACTGGTTCAGTGTACAGAGTGCAACCAAGAAGGGCCCTTGTGGCTCATAGTTGCACTGATCTTTTATGTCTTTATGTCTTCATGAAACATCTAACGCGTTAAATACCACTAATCAAGAATATTTTGCCTTGAAGAAGTGCGAGATTGTTCCGAAAGGTGTCACGTGAGCGATTTTTATGTTTTCGTATGGGGCTGAGTCGTCTAAATCCCGTCTAGTTCAGTAAGCGATTTTTCAGCGGAAATTTGCTTTTGCTTGGTATTCTGGTAGAATAACTGTATGGATGGTATAGTTGGGGCCTGGGCCCCATTTAATACTGAATTTTAATACTCTCCCGCACTGAATGTACAATATTTTGAATAAGTCATTGCATCAAGTGCACATCAGCCTTGACAGACAATTTACGTCCGATAATGCGGGGACAGGTTGAGATAGACAAGACCTAACTTGACCTACGTAGGTAGGTAGGCCAACAGACGCAATTCAATCGGAATAACGCTCACCTGCCCGACGACGGTACCGAGCATTTCACGCACATTCACCGGTTTCGACATAATTGTTGATTTATATTATTTAAACGCGCATTACTACTCAAGGTTTAGAGGTTTTGAACGCTCAGAAATTCTGAACGCTATGGTTTCTGAACCCTATGGATTTTGAACGTTTAAGATGTTTTGAACGTTAGATGCTTTGAGCGCTTTGAGACTTTGAACTGCAGGAATTTTGATACACTAGTAATTTTGAACCTTTAGGTTTCATTAAACCTTTAGGTCTAATGAACAGTTTGGACGTTAGGAGATTTGACCGTTTTAGAGGTTTTGAACTGTTAGCTGATTTGATATGTTGAAAGTTGTGAACATTCCCAACAGAAGGAAGTTTCCGCCGATTAGAGGTTTTGAACCGTTAGAGGAATTGAACTTTAGCGGATTTTAGAAGTTTTGAACTATTCGATGTTCTGAATCCTCAGAAGTTCCGATACACCCACAAAAAAACACGCTGAGCAGCCGCAGTGGTGTACCAAATGGGCGAATGCTCCCTTCCCTCATGAGAGGTGTGGACTCCCAAGACTCGCGCCGGTGTCCCAAAAACTAGCACCAGGGCCCAACAAAATCGCGTCGGGGACCTCCAGAATTCGTGTAAGGGGCTCCAAATAAATACAGCAGACCACAAAAAGTCGCGCTGGGTTGCGACATTTTTCACCGGTGCCCGCGAAAACTGCGCTGGGGCAACAGCTAAGTACAACGCACCCGCGAACTCGCACTGCCTCACCATTCCCTAAATATCGCGCTCGGGGCCCAACATTCCCGTCGGTAGTCCCAAATTCAGACCCCAATTAATTTCGCCAATTCAAACTATTAAAAAATCAGACAAGGTCCCAAAAATTGCGTCGAGCCCAGAAATATGGCGTGGGCTCGCCGGAATCACCCACCCTAAGTCCGAAACGTCGGGACAGGACCCCGAGAAATCGTCCCGAAGAAATGCAAATCGTGCTGGGTCCCCACAAATGTGCGTCAAGAGTCCAAAATAAACGCAGCGGAATCCTAAGAGCACAACGTAAAGCCGAAAATTCACCCGGCCCTCAAAAGCGTACTGAATCCCGCAATAAGCGGGAGGGTCTTAACACGCGCATTGGAGGGGGGGACGAAATCCACCCACCCTTCCGGTTTTTCGTACATAACTTCCGATTTGACCGCTCGATATACGCGATTTGTTGCGTACCTGCTTTGAAATGTCCGCCGCATCGTTTAAAGGAAGAAAAACTGAAATCTGCCGGAAATTTGTCGAGTAAGAGGCCGTTAAAGTCAAAACGTTTCGTAGCGCCAGACCACAAAAATCGGCGCTGGTGCGCTTCCCGTATATCGGCAAAAGGGAAGTGTTCTTGGCAACACTAGCGACTTGTTTGATGTATGTTGTTACACTATATAGTTTCAAAGTCATATTAGGTCACCGAGGTCAAGTCAGGTCAAGTTCATGACAAGTTACTGGAACCAAACTTGGTCGACACATCCTGAAAACTACTGTTTGTCATTGTGTACCTAAGCGTTTCCATACTTCATTCCTGACTCCACTCCTTTCTTCGCGAAGCCGATTGCGCCGAGCCGCCCGACGAAGCAGTCGGGCGGGCGGCCCGGTTCCGGTAGCTGGAAGGGTCTAGCATCTGTATTGCATCAATAGTCATGTCCAAAACATCATTGGTGTCCATTTTTTGGAATTTAAACACAATCAGAGCGATCCATAACAATGACAAGCCAAGCCACGCAACACAAGGGAATTGTGACATATGCGACCTCATTTGACCTTGGATATATTGACCTAAGGTCATGAAATTTACACACAATAGAGTTCACTATCGTACACAACCATCTTGAGAATTTCGTTACTCCAGCTTTAATAGGAGCAGAGATCATAGGGGGAGGCGGAATCCGCCCCCCCCCCCCCTCTTGTGCGCGTAATTTTCAGAGGCCCTCCAGGGCCCGTGTTAAAACATGCGTTACAGCCCTAAATAAACACGCACCGAGCTCTAAAAAACCACACCGGAGCACGCCGGTACCATGAGACCGCATGAGGGCCTCAGAGGCATGCTGGAGCCCGCAAAAAGCAACATGGTTCTGAAAGAGGAACGAAAAGACCAGACTCTAAATAAACACATGGGGTCTTCGAAAGCGCGCTAGTAAAAAGAAGAAAAATGTCGGTACACGAAAAGCAATAAACCCTGAAAAGAACCGGGGTCTCAATAATGTGCGGGCCCCTCACAAAAAGTAGTTGAAGCCCTGAAACATCCATAGGCGAAGAAAAACGCAACGGGTCCAAAAAGAGAACACCGATACAGGGCCTCAATTCCGTAGTTAATCTGAGAACATATATTAACCAAACTGGTGCATCAAAGCGCAGCGGGTATCCAGATTTCTTAACCACCACAACATGTGGAAAAAGGTAACTAATCATCGAATTTGATTCATCGAATTTTCCCAGCGAACAGCCCTATGAAGCATTCCATCATGTCGAAAATGGCGCAATATTAATGATGGAATATGGCGCAAATACTATGATGTGGGAACAATTAGCAAAACATAGAAGGCCTAGCAGAAACCGTAGAATCGCACGAAGTATAGCGAATGCGCCGAATGCACAAGGCGGGTGTACACGTGCACGAACGTTGGCATGGTGGCGACCGGGCGTTATGAAATAGAACGTTTGAGATAGGAAAATTTTACGTTTTAAGTGAGTTGTACAGGTGCAATTTCAGCAATGTGAGATGACTGGTCAAGGGATACCAAAAGAATACCTTCGAAGCGAGTAGGGGTGTTAGGGTTGAAATCCGGCGGCTCAGAAACGATGATGGTAGATTGGGCCTCTCCACAGGATAACTCGCCGGTCAATACTGATTTAAGTAAAATAATAAAAATGAGTCCCGTTAATAAAAATAGTAGTCGGAATCCGAGGACTTAAATGGGGGTAGATGGGCCCTCTCCAAATTCGCTTGCCCCTCCCCATATAGCGGAAATCTTGGCTTTGCCACTGTACTAAACCCAATTGCTGTCTTTGTAGAAATACTTTTTCACATAGATATTTCACGTTGAGCCATCCTCGTCACTTTGACCTCAGTGTAAGTGCTATAATTAGCTGGCTGCGATTTTTGGTTCTTGAAAATAATGCACCGTTCGAAGGAAATAGTCACTTCCGCTATCAATCCTATGATAAAGTTTTTTTGGTTGTTTTCTCTATTGAACTCCTTTTGACTAGGTGGGACTATTCGCTCCACTAGGTGGGATTTCACGGCACTAGGTGGGACGAATCCCACCTAGGTAACATGTCAGAGGAGGCCCTGCTATGATGTGTTTACGTTGAAAGTTGCATAAGCTTAGCTGGTTGGCCAATGAAAGGTTCATTTACTGTTATTGCACAAAGCCATGTACCTTGGAATCAGCAACCTTGACAAGCAATTAGCACCCAGGCACGTCAGCATAAAGAAATGCAGGGCAGCCCTGATTGTGCCAAGCACTTATAAGTACTCAGTATCTTCGATCCCGGTTCCAGCTTGTGCGAGGTGTGGAGCACCACACAAAGTTTAAATTAAATGGGTTGGTACCATGTAATACATGTCACGGTTCAATTTATGAACATGTTCGATGCCTTACCACCAGACTGTCACCGGTTAAGCCTAACTCATTGCTGCAGAAAGAGGGGCGGCGCCATAGTGCACCCGGTTATCCTGCGACAAGCCTGATTAGCAGAAATATGTGTTGGCTCAACGCGTGAAAACTGACGAGCATGCGTTGACCCGAACTCAAAATTTCCTAGGGAGGCGTTTAACACCCCCAGTTTGTCTCAATACAAGCTCGTGGGAAGTTGTCATGTCGCTATTATTCGAATGCTTCACACACCTTAAAAAACGTAGCATTCTTAAACGTTTGGTATAGATGTGGAAAGTGACAGGTATGCTAGAAAAGGTGCAGCGCAAAGCTACTAGACGTATCAGTGGACTACAACATTTGGTACATGGAGAGAGGGATATTTTGCATTATGTATGCACTAACTCAAACATAGGAAATTAATAGTGATGTTGTGATTGAGATATTTAAGATTGCAAAGGGGTTAGGTCATGTCAGTCTGAATGATGTTCTTCTATTTAGAGCATCACACAGGGGGCATCAATTCAGGTTAGACAGGCCAAGGTGTAGGACAGCTGAATGCCAAAAGTTTTTAGTCAGAGGGTGGCTGATCAATGAAAAGTGCTGCCTGGAGATGTAGTGGGCAGTATCTCAATTAATGTGTTTAAAATCAGGGTGAACAGCTTCTTTATGTCCAATAAACGTATTTTGAATGTAAGATATGCAATGAGTAGATTGATAATTTGTACGGATGAAGTACGGTTGATGAAGTCACGTGTGTGTTACGTGGACTCACGCCTGTGCTACGATCACCCATGTGATACACGACCACACATGCGGTACAAGAGATCGATCGAGACCGATTTAACGGGGCTAGATATACTGGACTAGCTAGATTCTTTAGAACTTGGGATATAGTATTGATTAGGGTGTCTCATCTTTCGTCCAGTCTTATTCTTTCTTCCCCTTATAGGCTCAGGTCAGATGGCCCCTGCGGCTCTTATTGAGCCCTAGCGCTTTTTAACCTTATGAAAAACCTGTTTGGTTTCTTACCTCTTCCCTCTACTACTGCCAACATTAGACGGCTATAATTTGTACATTATAATAACAAGAACGTAGCAATCTCAACAGAAAGCTGTTCCATCTAACGCAACATTCGCACCAGACTACATTGCACCGCTAAAATCCATATTCTGAGATCCACAAAGGTCAGTTCCTCACTTGTAATCCCTATCCCTATTCCTGCAATATCCCGAATAACTAAGAGCAATGCTCTGATTTGCAGCGATCACCTGAGACAGGATCTGCTGGATGACTGGCATTTCCAGCGATCACCTGAGACAGGATATGCTGGATGACTGGCATTTCCAGCGATCACCTGAGACAGGATATGCTGGATGACTGGCATTTCCAGCGATCACCTGAGACAGGATCTGCTGGATGACTGGCATTTCCAGCGATCACCTGAGACAGGATCTGCTGGATGACTGGCATTTCCAGCGATCACCTGAGACAGGATCTGCTGGATGACTGGCATTTCCAGCGATCATCTGAGACAGGATCTGCTGAATGACTGGCATTTCCAGCGATCACCTGAGACAGGATCTGCTGGATGACTGGCATTTCCAGCGATCACCTGAGACAGGATCTGCTGAATGACTGGCATTTCCAGCGATCACCTGAGACAGGATCTGCTGGATGACTGGCATTTCCAGCGATCACCTGAGACAGGATATGCTGGATGACTGGCATTTCCAGCGATCACCTGAGACAGGATCTGCTGAATGACTGGCATTTCCAGCGATCACCTGAGACAGGATCTGCTGGATGACTGGCATTTCCAGCGATCACCTGAGACAGGATCTGCTTGATGACTCGCATTCGGCTATGGTCCGCCCGGGTAGGCAGGTACCTGGCCTGCGAGACGGCCACCACCGCCAGCAGCGCCGCCACCATCATCACCAGCAACCAGGGCGTCCGCATCTGCTGCCACAACAAAATTGTATGTTGCTTTTGCCGTCCATGAGTTCGGTTCACACAATCGTTAGGCAAGCACAATGGACAATGCATGTCAAGTCATGGTGCATACATGCACAAGCGAACCTGCACCACAGGCTCCTTAGTGAACCAAGGGCAGCGGGTAGCCACTATAAACTCACTCAATGAATCGTACTGCCAATCAGCAGCGGAGTTGCGGCACTGTCGTCTCTCCGAATACATTTCAAGTGAACGAGTTGGTAGTAGAGGCTCAATTTGCTGTGAAATTCATCATACATTCTAAGAAGCATAGAATGGCTGCGACGCCTTACACTCCTGACGGAGTTTGTTTCGACATGTGATGACACGGATTTCAATGGGGATTTCGTCTGATGTGAAGCTGCTGGATGAGGACCTCTGATCAGCTAGACTTGATGTGTGCATCTTGCTTTAATCCGCACCGTCTTTCCGTTCAGATCCTCACGTCCCGTCTCGGGGGGTGGGGGGTGTCATTGTATACCCCTCTATAATCTTCAAACTAAGCGTTGCACGAAAACGAAAGTTGTGTCATCAAAAAGAGTTCGACGAGTGGGGCCCGAAATCACCCCCATAATTTTACCCCCAAAGTGACGTCACTACGGGGATCTCTGGGATCACGACTAACATATTTTTGGCTCTGAGGAATTCATTTTGGGTCAGATTTTAAATACAGAAATTATTTGTGAATCAGAAATGGAAGGCGAAATCCACCATGACCACGAAATATTTGCCAATCCAAAAATCAAAATTTTAATTCTTGATGTTTTCTACATTTTTAGTTGTCAATTTTCATGAATTTTCCTTTTTCTAATTGATAGAGTGAACCGAGAAACGTTGCTTTAAGTTAACTTGTCCGCATAGAAAGTGCTTGTTTTGGCCAGATTCTTTGATTTTAGCCCTAATGTGCAAGTATGCAAAACTAGTATGTCCTCAAAAACGGAAACAAATCCAAAATTACTCTGGTGCGTTTGTTGCATCCCTAAAGATAAGCAAACGGGGAAAGTTTCATTCAAACATCTTCATCAGTTAAAGCGTGACGACTGGTTGAACTTTTCGAGATGATCTCACTTGACCGTGACTAACTCGCTGACCGTAGATGACATGACCTCAAAATTTTCACACAACATGCAAAATTGATGTGGAAAAGGGTATGTCGAATTTCAGCGCGCTGACGCGCGCCGTTTTTCTACTATCCGCGGAATACCTTATGGGGTGTAAAATGTAAAATGCGTTAACCACCGGATCGGGAGGTGCAACTTTCACGACATGGTTTCACTTCAGGCCATACTTAAATGTCCCGTTGATGATTGGACGACATCCCTCTGTGATGTTCTGTGGGCTCCGGCATATTCGATGGAAATGGCGAACACCTTCCTCTCCCTCTTTCACGCATGTTTCCGCAGTTTACATTGCATGCGCAGTTTTTGGTTCGGACGCCGTGATGTGAAAGGCTATGTACATGCGAAGTCATAAGCATTGCCAATAAAGAAAAATATGCTACGCTTGGTGCGAATCGAGATGGCTTGAGATGATCTGGTACGTCGTTGATTCCGGTGATCATGTCCAGCAGCGTGTTAGGATATGTGTGTGATTCCGGTGATCATGTCCAGCAGCGTGTTGGGATATGTGTATGATTCCGGTGATCATGTCCAGCAGCGTGTTGGGATATGTGTATGATCCTAGGCCACACTCCGATCATTGGCAATCACAAATACACTTAGCATGCGCATTTGGAGTTCGCGATATCTAGTCTGCAGGACTGTTCTCTTTAGTTAGTCTTCAGCTACCCTTCACTTCGACCCTTCACTTCACCCTTCTTCACTTTTGTTGGTCTCCAGCTGGATGGCCACTTTTTCACTAAAAGCACAACAATCGGCTGCCATTAAGATCTGTGTCGTTGTCGATCTGTGTCGTTATCGATCTGTGTAGTTATCGATATTTGTTGTTGTAGATCTGTCTCGTGACCGATCTGTGTCGTTGATCTTTGTCGTGACTGGTCTGTGTCGTTATCGCTCTATGTCGTTGTCGATCTTCGTCGTTGTCGATTTGTGTGGTTATCGATATATGTCGTTGTCGATCTGTGTCGTTGTCGATATGTGTCGTTGCCGATTTGTGTCCTGATCGTTGCACGTAACTCGCTTGTCTTCATTTCGCGGTCCTAACGCAATCAAATGTCAGATGGCTAAAGATGGCGTCTCTTGGATGCGAAGGTTGACTTTCGAAAGTCAAAGGTGCAGTAACGGCTCCAACTGGAACGACTGTGCTTGCTTACAGCCGAGTCCTGTTTTGATGTTGTTAGCACCTCCGGTCTACCAAAAATACTTTGAATGCATTTGTATGCATTGAAAGCAGCAACGGTGGCAACTGGCACGCTCCGCTTCCTTCGCTCCGCTCCACCTCGATAAGCCATGTAACAACGGTGAATATAACGAAAGTACCCGATTGCAGTACTGGTGTCAGAAATGTATCATCATCCACGATGTTATGAAAACAATGATCAGTAGCATGTCACATTCGGTTTTAATAGCATTCATCATGCAGTTATACTCACATTTTTTTCGTCGCGGAACTTCACAGGAATTCTGAAAAATGAGGAATACGTGACTTGCGCCGAGGAGACCGAGTATCACTTGTAATGTGCTGCTTCCAACTGAAGAATGTGTAATTGGAATTTCATCTGAAGATGGCCTGAGGAGAACAGCTTATTGCACTGATATTGCCTTGCTCTCTGGTTCATAAAACATTGCACCCAATCGGTCAAGCTTCAGGAGAGGCTAAGAGTTCGGTTCAGGAGATTATTAGGTACATTGCCACCAAAGTAGTGATTGTCGGAGTCCTCTTGGTGGTGTATGTCTATCGAGCATAATAACGGAGACGCGTGTATCCATGAGGCCGGTGTGCATCGGTCCCAGTTCCAAAACCCTTCCATTGCCGCTACACCAACCACAATGGTTCGCTGAAAGAGCTGCAACACACACCGTACTCACCTGGTCACCAGGCAGCCTTACCTGGTCATGCTAAAGACGCTGCAAGGTCCTGCATTATGCTCGAACATTTCCTATATGCACTTTACCCTGATATTCACTGATATACACTGGTATGCACAGCCGATACACTGATATACACCGATATACACTGATATACATTGACATTCACTGAAATGCACTGACTCTGTGGCTTGCTTCCCGACGAGCTGACATCGCGAAGCGAACCATCAAGTTTTATTGAGTTCGTGTCGTTGATTTAATTCCATTCGAAGACCGATGGTTGGAAAAAGTAACGCAATTATATCGGTAAATAAAGCCTTGAATTTGTGATAACACACATGTTGAACCGTGTTAGCATCATGGTGGACTGAAACAAGCCCATACATGCGATGTCGTTTGCGATCAATCAGTAAAATCATTTCATGAAGAAAATTGGCATACCTCATGTAAGGGGCTATTGCTACTGGAAGTGGCATTTGAAGTGGCATCAGTTGTGTAGATTACCATTTATTTGAATTAGCGAGATGCTTTGCTTGCAGCAAAGTGCAAGCAAAGCATGAGGTTGACATTGCCCAACGCAAGTCACATGTTGTTGACTTGCGTTGGGCAATGTCACTTGCCCAACGCAAGTCAACAACATGTGATCTCCCTGCTCGGAAAGGAAACATCAAGACCGTGTAAACATTCGGCTCTCATAGCAGCATTGCTGAGGGCGACTGAGTGAAAGACTGAGAAGTATCCTCATACGAACATATCCAAATCCAAGGGAATCTTAGAGGTACGAAAAATTCCTCCGAATTTGCGAAGAAGTGCGTTAAGAAAATACATCCCTTAGTGCATTTCAACTTAGACTGGTCTACTCACGGCCAAAATGTGATGTTTGGAAAACGCTGGGTTGAAGTGAATCTATTTGGTGAGGAGTTTCGGGTTTATTAATAGCGCTTTCGTACGCGATAGTTTGCGAGGCTTCGGGTAATTAAGCACACTCATCCATTGAGTATCATGCATGTTAACTGCATTCGTCTTTTGCAAACATTTTGGTGCCGAAGGACCGCTGCAATATCGCAGCTCTGTGCCGGTTCAGCCGCAAACTAGTCTCGAATTTAGCGATCACCGTACCTTTCTCTCTTTGGCCAGGTATGCTCATTTACTCTTTCACTCAACACCTACGAGGAAAGCAAGCCTGACTGATATTGCTTCTGTGAACGTCAAATGCATTGAGACACATTTTGGCTGAGAGCCTATAACATCGAAACTTCAAATTAAAATGATTGAGCTAAGAGAAAATAATGTATCATTCCCAGTTTGCTTTCTTGTTGATGGCATACCGACAAAATGTTGTATATTGACCATCATTGTTCAGTTGATTAAACAATGTTCATGGACAATTTGTGCATCAGCGAAAAAAATAGAATTGTAAGATTGACAGGCCGCTTTGTGAAACAGCAGCCATGGAACTGAAGAATTGCGATTCAAATCCGACTATCAGATACTTTTGTGGTTTGTTTGCGCTATAGTTATGTCGTTAGCATTATTAAGCTCAGGTTTGGTGGTTGTTTTTCCTGCTTATAATTGCAGTCACGGTGGAGTTCGGAGGCATTATGTCGTTGTTATTGGCGTTTAGGGACGCATAACTGCGGTGAGAAAAGGGAAGTAGTATATCGGTAGCAATGTTGTTGCACGGTAATCGCCCTCGGGTGGAGTAGACATTGCCGTTTTTCCCGAGATGGACCCCATGGACTCGGCCCTGCACAGCATGCAGTCAGCTGCGTCAGTGCACGGGATGGCTACGATCCATTCACTAGCATCATTAAACTGAGGTCAGCTGTGTCAGTGCACGGGATGGCTACGATCCATTCACTAGCATCATTACATTGAGGTCAGCTGCGTCAGTGCACGGGATGGCTACGATCCATTCACTAGCATCATTAAACTGAGATCAGCTTCGTCAGTGCACGGGATGGCTACGATCCATTCACTAGCATCATTAAACTGAGGTCAACTGCGTCAGTGCACGGGATGGCTACGATCCATTCACTAGTCTCATTAAACTGAGGTCAGCTGTGTCAGTGCACGGGATGGCTACGATCCATTCACTAGCATCATTAAACTGAGGTCAACTGCGTCAGTGCACGGGATGGCTACGATCCATTCACTAGTCTCATTAAACTGAGATCAGCTGCGTCAGTGCACGGGATGGCTACGATCCATTCACTAGTCTCATTAAACTGAGGTCAGCTGCGTCAGTGCACGGGATGGCTACGATCCATTCACTAGCATCATTAAACTGAGGTCAGCTGCGTCAGTGCACGGGATGGCTACGATCCATTCACTAGCATCATTAAACTGAGGTCAGCTGCGTCAGTGCACGGGATGGCTACGATCCATTCACTAGCAACATTAAACTGAGGTCAGCTGCGTCAGTGCACGGGATGGCTACGATCCATTCACTAGTCTCATTAAACTGAGATCAGCTGCGTCAGTGCACGGGATGGCTACGATCCATTCACTAGCATCATTAAACTGCGGTCAGCTGCGTCAGTGCACGGGATGGCTACGATCCATTCACTAGTCTCATTAAACTGAGGTCAGCTGCGTCAGTGCACGGGATGGCTACGATCCATTCACTAGTCTCATTAAACTAAGGTCAGCGGCGTCAGTGCACGGGATGGCTACGATCCATTCACTAGCTTCATTAAACTGAGAGAGCTATCGACATTCAATGAAAGCCAGCATTTGCACGTCACAAGATCTCGCGATCCATAGATGACAATTTTACTTTGCGCCACTGGGTGTCCTCCAGGTTGCGGAATAGGTGTAGGTTTGTGAAAATTATTGGGAAGACACAATACATGAAAGCAGTGGGCGGGCTCAAATGGATTGAGGGCATTTTACATACGGTCCCACGTTAAAAGTTGAAATTATTGGGAATCCAAAATTTGAGTAAGTCCCCCCCCCCCAAGCATACACTACACCTCTGGATCGATGCAATTTTTTCAAGGCTCAATTTCCAAGGTCCTAAATTCAATTTGTTGCAAACATCAAAGCTTTAATTTCAATCGTTGTCTGTGTGAAGGCAATCGTAGATACGTGCCTCGAATGCTCATTATAATACTACTCAATATCTTGGAATCTTAACCATGTGCAAAGTGCTACATTTCAAATCAAAGGGTAAGGGACAACATCAGGACAATGCGTTGACCTCATTTTAGTGGTTCCAAAAATAGTGCCAGAATACAAAAATCATACAGTCATAAAGTTATAAAGTGTTTGGACTTACTAAGAGTCACAAGGGCCCATCCAGTTAAATCTGTAAATGGAAGATACCATAAGCCCGGTAAAAAGACCCACCACCACATCCTAAAGAAACCATCCACCAACATCCCACACACCTACCAATGCCTACCCTAGCTATCCAGCCCTATTCCCTTGATCCCTCTTAACACATGTGGATTGAATGACTTACCAATAATTTTCAAACTGCATCCATGCCTACTTAAAGAGGTCTGTGCCGTGCACACTTACTTTGCATAAATATCACCCCATCCATCACAAATTAGAATTCAAAAACACGATTTTCCTGTGTAAAAAATTTATCCACCGTACTATTAAATACCTTCAATGAGGAACTCACCACAACTTCAGCAGGCAGCCTATTCCACTGATCAACAACCTTTTGACTGAAGACCTGCTGTCGCTTAACTGTCCTACACCTCAACTTGTCTAACCTGAATTGACGACCCCTATGTGATACTCTAATCTGAAGAGCGTCATTCAAATTGACCTGGTCTAGTCCTTTAACAATTGTGTACATTTCAATCATGTCCTCCCTTAATATCCTATACTTGAGTGAGCACATCTCTCGTGCCACAAGCCTTTCTCCATACTCTAAGTTACCTATTCCACTGATGAGTCTAGTTCTTTGCGCCGCACTCTTTCTAACATATCTATATCTTTTTATAGGTAGGGGCCCAATGATAGGCGTAGGAACAGAGGGCAGGGGGCCATGGCCCACCCACTTTTCAAAGTGTGAGGGGGGGGGCAATAATGGTAGCCGGCCCTTCCACTTTTGAGACATTTAAATTTCCTAAAATGCAGCATGCACACATTTGAATATGTGAGAAAACAAACTCCCTGCAATCCATAACTAAGCAAAAGCTGCACATATCACATCGTAGCACTTCCACTCGCACCACTCGGGACATTTCCCAATCCAGTGGCCCACCGGCGAAACAGTGTGGGCGGCGCCATTAGCCGTGATCGTGCATAAAGTGCGTCGAGAACCACCCAATAAACAAACAAACATCGAAGCGTTTCATTTTTAAGTCATGCACGCTTGGACATGACCTTACAACAACGCAGCTAATTCAAGAGTTGATGTAATGTAACATATGTATGGATATTCACACCATATATTATGTTATGAAAAGACTATAAAGCAGATGATGTGCCATGGCCAGTAACAAAATACATTCATACTAGAGTTTCACTGTGGTTCTTTGACTGATAACATATTTATCATTTATTTAATTTATATTGCATACAGTAGACAATATTAAAGGCTGAAGGCAGTAACGTAATACAATCAAGGTAAGACATACAATTCGCAAGTGCAAGTTCCTTGCCTTGATATTACATAGCCATGTATTATATATGGCCTTGGTCTTAGCTGCCATACACGTCAACATTTACATGCATTTTGATTATTAAAACATAAAAATTACTGCCACAATACATCCATTGCGTGGATGTAGTATGAATGGAACGTTCAAATTTCCATATTTCAATGGATTTTCACAGTTGGGCACAGCGCACAGATATCGAATCCTTTGAATGAGAAGTCTGGGTATTATCGTTGCTTGCATCCAACATAGCAATATACTTCTTTCCATCATGTATTATGGTAGCATAGATACAATAGTGAAGTCCACACCCTATTATATCAACTTCAAGTGGTAGAACGCCTCTCAGAATTTCAGAATCCCCCGAGAAAATGAGGCGATCGTGATGTGACCCGTGATGTGACCTGACAAGGTCACATGAGGAGTGATATGAAGAGTGATGATGTGACGAGTGACGAGTGATGCTTGTCATGTGACCTGACAGGCGCATGACGAGCATAGCAACTGACCCGAGTGGATCTTTAGCTGGGTAACTGTGTAGTGGCATTAACAGCACGTTAAACATTTAATTAAAATTATGTTGTTGAACAGAAATGGTTCGGTCAGATGATGGACTCATGGTATATGCAACAATCTCTGCTTTGTAAAGACTCTGATCCCAGAATCTATTCAATGAAGACATTTGTATTAAAAGTACTAGAACACCGAAATACAACGGGGACTAATATCAAGGCTTTTCATCGTCCAGTGATGTGTGCGTCCAGGCTGAGATTTAAGAACCCCGAAGATAATGGGATGAATTTAGGCCAATTGCAGGGTGTATATTTATGACAGCACTACTTATGGTGCAAGCAGTTAAATGGGCATAGTAAAGTCGATTTTGTGCGATGTACTCCATAGACATCATTGCTATAAATTAATTTGACATGCGCAGTGGCGTACCGAAAGGGGGCATTTCGACCCAAGAGAGGTTGTGTGCCCCCAATAATCGCGCCTGGGTTCGGGAAAATAGTGCCAAGCTCCCTAAAATCCTGCTGGTGTCCCCAACGATCGCCCATAAAAAATACATTCGGGCCCCAAAAAGTTGCACAGAGGCCCCTGAAAATGACGCTGGGGCCTCCGAAATCCCACCAAGGCCCCTGAAAATCACATTAGGGGCTCAACAATCGTTTGGAGACCCTCAATATGACGCTCAGGGCTTCAAAATGTGCGACCGGGCCCCGAAAATACCGCTGAGGCTCCCAAAAAGTCGCGCCGGGATCCCCAAAAGTCGCGTCAGGGCTCCCGCAAACAACGCTAAGGCCTTAAAAGGTCGGGCTGGGTTCCTGGAAATCAGGCTGGGGGCCAAAGAGTATCGCCGGGGCCCGCGCAATCACGCTGGGCGCCAAAAAGACTGGCCGGGCCGTCAAAATCACGATGGGTCCCAAAAGGACGGGTCTGGCCCCCTGATAATCGCACTGTGGCCCACAAAAAGTCGGACCGAGGCCCCTGAAAATCACGTTGGGAGCACAAAATGTCGTGCCGTGGTCCTTCAAATATCACGATGATGTAAAAGAACGGGTTGGGCCCCTGCAAATCACGCTGGGGGCCTCAAAAGTTCGCGCCTGGGCCACGAAAATCACGCTGGGGGTTGAAAAAGTAATGTCGAGATTCTTGAAAATCACAACGGGGACCACAAAAGGTTGGGCCTGGGCCCTAGAAAATCACGTGGAACCCGTAGGTACCAAAAAGTCGCACCCAGGCCCCTGAAATCACGAGCCAGGGGCTCCATAGGTCGTACCGGGACCCCAAAAGTCTCATCGGGAACACCCAATAAATGAAGCCGGGACAACGAAAAACAAAACAGTCCGGACATGGAAAATCATTCTGGCGTCCCACCAATCGCTCCAAAAGAAACGAAAAAGTGTTTGCCACCAAAGACGTGTCGAGGCCACTAAAATTCGCGATAGGCATCCCAACTAATGACGACAGGGTCTAAAAATCGCACTTATAACAAAAAACGTCGCACCGCTGCCCTTGGAAATCACATTAGGGGCAAAACAGTCGCGCCGGAGCCCCACAAATCGCAGCTGGCTTCCCAAAAATCAATTCATACCCGGCATGTCACTCTGCGGCAACAAAAATTGCGCCGAAGACCCCAAAAACGCGTCGGGCCCCGGAAAAGAAACACCGAAAAAATGCACCGGAACCCGAAGAATCGCAACGGGGCCCAAAAATATCGCGCAGGAGGACTACAAAAAGTAGAAGTCGACCACAAAAATCACAAAGGGACTCCATCGAGACGACCCGAGCACCGGAAAATTCAGAACAGGTCCGGAAAGAAAGTTATCTTAAGGGCCTTTCTACTCTGAAGGGTGCCATTGGCTGAAAAAAAATACTCCTTGAGTAGCCGCAGTGGCATACCAAGGAGGAAAATTTTTACGTTACCATCTCAAACCGCTCCCTACCCCGTCCCTCCCCTACATTCCGCACCGCTTTACATCTGACCAACTGGCGGACTCGCCACCTCCCCATCTGCACAGCTGACCACCTTGCTCCGACATCACCTCACCACCTGCCAGGCTGACAAACTCACCGCCAGTGGCCGCGGGACGTGCGACTGTTACCGAGCGGGGGTGGCTCTCACCGACAGCGTGCGGCTGCCTCTACCCTCGTGCGCAACCAGGCCGCCGACAGCGACACTTATAATTCAGTTCGGCCGTGACGTCACCGACAGGCGCCGCCCAGCCGTGTGACGTGCCGCGGCCGGCGTGGCACGCGCCGCCAGTTTTGACACCATGCCGCTCGCGGCGCCGAATTACGACGGTATCGGCGACGACAGTCTGGGAGACGAGCCGGATGCGGTAGTCACGTGTCAGACAAAACTTACATGGCGAGGGTCAGGGCGTGCCGACTATTTTTGTCACATCAAGACTGAACAAGATTGCTTTTCTTTGAAAACCACCGAGTTGGTCAGCGGCTTAGCAGATGATTTTCCGTATCGAAACACTTTGTAATACTGTGTGCTATACCAACAGGCTCCAGTCGATCCTGTGTCCATATTGTATAGTTTCTACTTCCCCAAATTTACGGCAGAAGAATGAGCGTAAGATCAAACGAAAAAAGAAAAGGGAGGTTATATTAAACAGCACATTTTTAAAGTAAATAATAAGTGGATGAATTAATAAAGAGCACATGCACTAAGGAAACAGGTCATCTTTTCTTTTCATAGTTGGGAACTTGGGAGAGGCAGGTCAAGAAAGGGCACAACGACTGGGTTGGAGTATCAAAGGGCTGGGTTGAAAATTTCCATCCAGTTAACATCCCAATTATTTCCTTGCTGCTGCGACTTTAATGACATTTCAGAAAGAATAATATAAATACTCTACACGATTTCGGGTAACATTTTTTGGGGTTTAATATCCTTATTTTCGTACAACATCATAGCGGTACATTGCGCTTTCTTAGGGATGGGATACATTCGTACCATAGAAATATTCGTCTTGCACTGGATACCACAGAGTTCATGTTGACACCGGACATTTTCAGTAGCTGTCCTCAATTAAAGTTGCGTGATGAAAAGCTCAACACGGTAACAATCAGGCAAACACTACATCCGAAACAAAATGGCTGGAGCCATGAATTGCAGCGACTGCAGTCACTCTGCCACTACAGGTGGCGACGGCAGCCACTCTGCCACTACAGGTGGCGACTGCAGCAACTCTGCAACTACAGCTGACAACTGCAGCCACTCTGCCACTACAGGTGGCGACGGCAGCCACTCTGCCACTACAGGTGGCGACTGCAGCCACTCTGCCACTACAGCTGGCAACTGCAGCCACTCTGCCACAAGGGCAGCCACTCTGCCACTACAGGTGGCGACGGCAGCCACTCTGCCACTACAGGTGGCCACTGCAGCCACTCTGCCACTACAGGTGGCGACGGCAGCCACTCTGCCACTACAGGTGGCGACTGCAGCCACTCTGCCACTACAGCTGGCAACTGCAGCCACTCTGCCACTACAGGTGGCGACGGCAGCCACTCTGCCACTACAGGTGGCGACGGCAGCCACTCTGCCACTACAGGTGGCGACTGCAGCCACTCTGCCACTACAGGTGGCGACGGCAGTCACTCTGCCACTACAGGTGGCGACGGCTGATTGACGGCACCTGTGGCTTCACAACGAGGGGCATTCATAATGTCCACAGGTCACAGTGTCCACAGCTCACAGTGTCCACAAATTCATAATGTCCACAGCTCATAGTGTCCACAGGTCACAATGTCCACATGTTCATAACTTCCACAGCCCACAATGTCCACAGTTCATAATGTCCACAGGTCATAACGTCCACAGCTCGCACTGGCCGTTCCAGCTGGCCGTTCCCCAGCACAAATCTTGTTCGGACACCCCGTACGGGACATGCTGCCGACACACAGACGATGCTTCGCAGCGTGCTGGCAGCGCACCGCCGATGATGCTGAAGCTGCTGCCGCTACTCACCGGGACCGGGTGGAGGCCCATTACAACCAGCGCGCGCGCGACCTACCGGGGCTTCAGGTCGGCAGCCAGGTGGCGCTGCAAAATCCCTCTACTGGCAAATGGGATCGATGCGGTGTTGTGACCGAGGTAACGGGACACCGCCGATACTTCGTTCGTCTGCCAGGCGGAAGAGTATTAACACGAAACAGACGTCATCTACGTCGGCGATACGCCCACGCCACGCCGGACGAGGTCGAATCGGTGTCATCGCCGGCCGCGGTGCTACATCCGCCTCCGTCCCAGCCTGCGCCGCCGCCGGACGCCGCCGGTGGTGCGCCGCGGCGATCCGATCGCGTGCGCCGGCGTCCGCAACGCCTCATAGAAGTGATGCGTTGTGCGCAACAGGACTGGTGATAGGGTGGAACCGTAATGTGTGTGGGTACTTATGATACAAATGTCATTTACTTTTGTTCTGCTCGAATCTGCCGCTTAAGTATTTTGGTGCGGAAGTATGATCATTTGTTCAGTCGCTTAGGTGCATCGCACAGTAAATGACAAGTGATTGGGTGTGGTGGTTGATTTGGCAACCAATAGATGTCGCTACGGTCGTACCTCAGCTGAGCGCGGGAATGCAAATACAGTTCTGGTTCAGACGCCCTCGTGAGTGTACCGTGTCCTACAGCCGAGTCGGGTGGAACCGAACCAGTCCACAGGTCAAAATGTCCACAGCTCACAGTGTCCACAGCTCGTAAGTACCACAAGCTCATAACGTCCACAAGTTCATAATGTCCACGAGTTCAAAATATCAACGAGTTCATAATGTCCACAGGTCATATTGTCCACAGCTCATAATGTCCACGAGCTCGAGCTCATAATGTACACACGTTCATTATTTTCGCAGTTCATAACGTCCACAGCTTATAATATCCACCGCTCACAACTTCCACAGATCGTAATGTCCACAGCTCGTAATGTCCACAGGTCATAATGCCCACAAGTTCATAATGCCCACAGTTCATAACGTCCACAGGTCACAATGTCCACACCGTTCCCGCGAAAATATGCTACGTAAAATCATGTTCGACCTTATCGCATTTGACGGCCCGGCAAACGGGAAGACGTAGAAACCTCTGGTTCACCTCTTGTTAACAGATGGCAGGTCGATCAATTCGCGCGAGATGCTGCAGGACGATGAATTCATTCAAGATGTTTCTCGTAATCCGAGTTGGATATTGGCTTGCGTTTTATTTTGAGCCTGACGTTTCTTAGTCAATATCGATGCATAGTAGGTAAATGCATCTACTCTTGTGGCTAAATTCTTAAATGCAATGGGATCTAGTCTTAACCCTCGCATTGGTGACGTCCCAATCCTCCTTCGTATTGGTGGCGGGTTCTAGAAACCAACCCGCTAACTTCTTGTTTCTGATCCGAATGGCATGTAATTTGGTGGACGAAATCGATGCATTGGGACTTGCTCACGCTAAAAATTGTAAGACAATATACCTGACATAATTAAAGCTATTGTGATATTTTGATCGGCTGCCCGGCACAACCGACGATTTGCCACATCCGGCCATCGGCCCGGCCGCCCGGGGGCCCGGTCGTAAAATGTTTACCAGCTCAGCTTTACACTGTCCCCACACCACTGCCCGATGACATTTCGGGGAGAAAGTTGCATGCGCAGATAGCCCCAAGTTTTGTGATGCCCACGGTTCCTTCGGATTTTCCCCATCGCAAATAATTTGCGCTCGGCGCGGGCACTGCTCTTTTGCTGCTAGCTTATCAACCAGATAACGATTGCAGATCACGGACATTCGCCAAACACAAATTTGCGAGGGGTTGAAAGTGTCATCATCATCAGCTCTGACACTGCAAGGCACCTGAATGAAAAAAATGAAGACAGAGTGCGCAGATCTTCAGGCATATTTATATATATATATATATATGTTATTTCTCTCTCTCTCTCTCCCCCCCCCTCTCTCCCCCCCCCCCCCCCCCCCCCCCCCCCCCCCCCCCCCCCCCCCCCCCCCCCCCCTTATATATATATATATATATGTATATTTATTTTTTTTTTTTTTTTTTTTTTTTTTTTTTTTTTTTTTTTCTCTCTCTCTCTCTCTCTCTCTCTCTCTCTCTCTCTCTCTCTCTCTCTCTCTCTCTATCTCTCTCTCTCTCTCTCTCTCTCCAATTTTCAGCTTAAAAACAACAGGCTATGTCAGGTTTGTACCTTTCCCCTTCAGACCCGAGTTGTCTCCCCTTTCTATCCTGATCTGTCACCCGTAATCTCTTGGACGTGGTTATGACCAATACCAATACGGATTACCAACGTTTTTTTTATCCACCACACAACGGCCGACGTAATTTGTTCTGATGGTTCAAGCTCTTCATTTGTTCAATGTTCATGCATTTGTTCAACCAAACGACCTGATTAGATGGCGTAGAATACTGAGTTGGCGTTTATGCTAGAATAGATGATTTTGAGCTTTAGCTGAAGACTTCCACCGGCGGTCTGTTGACTGGTAGGACGTCGGCGAGCCAACACGAAACTAACTTATGGATAAGTTCGCGGTCACGCGAGAAACGATGACTTGCATTGGCGAGTGGCTTGTTTGCTATATGAGGTTCATCATGAACTTACTCCAGCCAGCAAAATGCTGCAAGTGGCGGGCAAGCTAGATGTAGTATATGCAGCCCCAGTAAAAGGCTGAGGTCAACGGAGTGTCGTCGGGTTTGTCCAGCGTGCTCGGAACGCGAGAATGGAATGTGGTTAGGGGATAGGCGCAAAGTCGAGTTTTAAGAAAACGGTAATTGTGTCGCTTCTCATGAATGATGGGTCAATGGGTTATGTAATTACATGGGGAAACCCGGGCCAGGTGCCAGCAACGCTTGTGAGCCTGTATTTAGCACCGAATGTTGTCTACACGTTTGCGCACATGCATCAACTGTTGTTTTGTTCACGGCCGTGCCCCATATTGTGTGGGTTCGAATCCCGCTACCAACTGCAGGACCTATCCCCTCGCGGGCACGGCGTGAGAGATGCCTACGCTAAATAACCATTGCAGTTGAAAACGTCGTTAATTAACACATTCATTCTGATTATTATTAAATGTTGTTGGGTTTGATTATCTTTGCGACACCGTTGCGTGGAGGGTGGGGGTCCGACACGTGAGTTCTGTCAATGACAGGGGAATTATCCAACATCAGAAACCCTGCTTCGCTGTTTACAACTTGGCCTTTTGGGTTCGATTCTTAGATGCACCGCCATGGGGTTAATGTTAAGCTTTCACGAAAAGTGTTTGGGGGGGGGGGGTGCCATGGCGCCCAAGGTCCCCCCTGCCTATGCCTTAGCCAATGTTCCTATACCTATCTCTGGGTATACACCGGCGGCTATGACGGCGTATATAATATCCCGGAAATATTATAATAATGTTGTAATACAATTAATATATGATAATGTTATATACCTGGCGTATCTCAACGCCAACCACATTCACAAAAGTAAGGTAAAATTTTAGTACAACAGTTGCGGCAACCGGTACCGAAATAGTGCCCGCGGTATCGGAGTGGTGGCCGGGCTGACAATGCTGGTACTTTGCCGCTACCAGGAAATGTTGACCGAAATTGTCCGAAATTCGATACCGGTGCCGGTACCAGTCAAACGCGCCGGTTCTTTTCCGGTATTCATACAACTAGGTTAACGATGAGATCGTTGCAAGACGTTGCTAATGTGCAACATATGAATGGCTGATCTCAGAGTGAGCTTAGGCCAATGACCTATGATGGCCTTTCGGCGCTAAATATCAGTTCCAGTGTCAGTGGGACACTAGGTCAGTAGCACAGGATGACCTCAACATGTAATTTGTTTCTGGGGAGTGACAACATTTTGTGGAAGATCTAACAGCACCGCAAAAGTATCCTAGCACACCTTTCCGGTAAATGTTGCATAACCGTTTCTAATCTAGCCGAATCTACCTTACATAGGCATTTATCATTTTATCCCTTCGCCTTTCTGTTCGAACTCCCTGACTGCTAACCCAACCTTAATTTCCAACCAACGTGGTATTGGATCTCCGGAGGCTTCATACATTTTGTCGCGCTAAAGGCGTGTTTCAACTTTTGTGAATTTTGTGTGCTTGTGGCGTAAGAAGAGGAACCGCGGTTAAAATATTGCTCACCAATATTTCTGCATCGGAAGATTAGTTTTGTCCACTCCAAAGGCGCACGAAAATGTGGGCAGTAATCGTGTATGGCGTGCTTACCTATGTGTCTGTTATTCTTCGGTTGTGATGGTGGTCGGTATTTTGACTCGTTGAAGAGAGATATTGATATATTTGTCTTCGAAAAACTATACATCCGAGCTATAGGAGTGGGGATGTTTACGAAGCATTTGGTTAATTATGCATTTTACTGTGTTTGTTCGCTCATTTTTTGCTAACATTTAGTTGTATTGGTGTAGACGTTCGTTAGGGCCCGTGAACGTACATAAAGGACCGCAAATGTTCAAAGGTGCAGCAGACTTTGGCAATGGCCCTGGCACATGCGTAATTGCCCGTAAACGCTTGTGGATTCCCGTAGATGTTCGTAATAACCATTTCGCAACTTACATTCCATAAGACATATTATCTTGAATCTTTCAGCGTGAACAGGTCCCCAGGCGTCAATAATGCCAATTAGATTTCATGCCATTCGGTTTAGAAACAAAAAGTTAGCGGGTCGACTTCTTGATCGCCCCAC
>JAOTOM010000711.1:0-38301 GCA_034440615.1 Ashinkailepas kermadecensis
CGGATAGTGCTGAAAAAATGAACGTAAATTTATCCTCAGGAAGTGTAACGTCACGACGTTAAAAACTGAGAGATCATCTGCGCTTGAATCCAAATGAAGCGTCATATCTAAAGCATATCATGCTCCTCTCACTCCTCAATTAATCTGATAAAATATCATAAGCCATCACCCGTGTATCATAGAAGACTCCTTTGAATGACAGCACCCGGCAAGCTGTGACCTGCTCAGCCACGTTGGTCAAGGTCGAAAGTCGGTGAAGCAATCACGTGTCAAGTTCTAGAATCCCAGAATGTCCGCGATATTCAGCATCAGAGCAATGGATCGGCAGGCGCTGCGTCTGCCGCTGCCCGCAGAACACACCACGGGATCGATCAGAATGTCCTGCGTACCAGTCGGGCGGCACGCTGGCCGACCACGAGCCTAAGCCGCGCCAGGACTGAAGTGTCACAGACCGGAGACGAGACTCGCCGCTCTGACTCCCGCACACAGCCCCGAGGCCGAGCCTGTGGAAATCCCACACCCTAGCTGCGACCACGACCGCGTCTATAAATCATCCCCAAACCGAGACACAGTCACATCGACCGCATCGACCAATGATATCACAAAACGACCACATCGACAGGCAGGACACTGATGGTATGCGGGTCACATGCCACGAGACCTCTGGCGCTTGGTGTGGCGGCTGGGTGTGGTAGCTGCGTGTGGTAGCTGGGTGTGGCGGCTGGGTGTAGCAGCTGGGTGTGGCGGCTGGGTGTGGCGGTCAGTGCCTGCTGGGTGTGGCGGCTGGGTGTGACGGCTGGGTGGCGGCTGGGTGTAGCAGCTGGGTGTGACGGTCGGGTGTGACGGCTGGGTGTGGCGGCTGGGTGTGACGGGCTGGGTGTGACGATGCTGGGTGTGGCGGCTGGGTGTGGCGCTGGGTGTGGCGGCTGGGTGTGGCGGCTGGGTGTGGCGGCTGGGTGTGGCGGCTGCGGCAGCTCTCAACCGGCCGAAGAGTAATTAGGATACCTCATTGTGAGCAAGGTCCAGTACCTGCGATTGCAGATGTTTGTTCGATTTGAAAATGTCAGCGGAGAGAAACCATCGCAGAAAACTGTTGCGTGTACGACAGAGACGCGCCATGAACCAACCCATAAACTGCACGACAGCACTCGCTCTATCGAGTGGTTTGCAAAATAGATCTGTGTGCAGAGAGCGTTTGCCGAGGATATGGAGACAAAGTGAGGTCAAGTGCATGCGGACAGCACGTTGGCGAAACATATTTGTGTAAAAACAGCGAGCCAGCCCGAGGAAGCCGAGCTTCAATCCATGCGACTTTGAATAACGTCAGAGATAATTGTAGTAAAGTGACGGAGACTGCAGTTGGGATGACGATCCCAACCACATCCGGGATCAATGTTGTAGGCGCTCAAGCTACGCAAGATGGATCATGGCAGCACAACTCCAACTAGCCCCGGCGTGTTCAATCACGGGTCGAACACCAGCGGTACACGCATGCAGTAGGGCTGTGGTGCTCTGACCATCTGATCTATCGGAGTGGCAAAATCCGTATACTTCGCGTGTTGCATTCTGTCTGGATATTTCTCCATGCGATTGTAGCGGCGATTAAACATCAGTAAAATTGTCGGTGCTGACTGAATATTTTTGCAATTTGTCAAATCTATTGGGAAAAACCAAGTTTGTATTCAAGTTTTATCTACGTGGTATTTGAGACCCATGCAGGTAGTGATTTATGTGTACAATATTACATGTAACTTTCTGGGCATGTTTGTTTTCCGCGGATGGCACTTCGAGTTTAGCCAGCTTTATTATTAACAAGTATTAACCGATTTAAACCAGCTTTAGCCACTGGCGTGGCTAAAACTAGCTTTAACCGGCGCTTTGAAATCATGCCACGCAAACATCCTTTTTATTTGCAGCTTAGTTTGGTCCTTCTTGGTAATTTCGTCCTTCAGAGGAGCATGCAGTACTGTGGTAAGGTTGGGGATTCAAGGGAAAGATTTTTCCCGACCCAAGTAACATAATATTTTTGCAAACTATTAGATTAGTTCACGGTTATATCCTGCCTCGGAGTAGGTTCAGTTGATAATAGTGCGTTCGCTGCATATTCTAAGAAGTTTCAAAACCAGCACTGGTAAATAGCCATGGGCGCAGGGGCGGCCCATTAATTGAACTAGGGGAACCAGCTTTTTCGCCACTTCCTTGCCGTCAACGTCATAAGATTAATGGCAAAGATTGTGGAAAAACGGGCAACCATGGCCCCTGACCACCCCCGTCCCCAGCCATCTGTTCCAACACCCACGTGGGCAACATCTGCAATGTATTCATACGCATACACGAAGTAGGTTTGTGAGAGCACAAAACAAGCTTGCATGTGCACCGATGAAGGGACATACAGTTACATATCCGACCCCTGCCCTTAAATCCAACCACAGGTATTCTGCCATTACGGACCATTATCAGGTCTCTTCATCAAACTCGCTAACGCCGTTATTAGCACCACAATAACCGTATTATTATTCGGAACAGGTATCTGTTTACTTCTCGCAAGGCGGTTTCTCCGATGACGGCAATTTCTGTCCGGCCCTACTCGGCACGGGCCGAAGTCCGGCCCATCACGTGGTCGACACGGGTCGTGCCACGTGCGGGAGTCGGCTCACCTGTACAGCGGCGCGTCACCGCGGCTGCCTCCTCTGGACGGACGGGGCGCGCGCGCGCGTTTTTTGCTCGGCCGCCGGTGCCGCGCGCGTATCGCAACTGGCGGCGACAAGGTGCCGGCCGACGTCGGACGCGCCGGCGCCTGCCAGCCCACTTTCCATTCCGCCGACAGCGTACACTCTCTGTCGGCTCGACGCGGGCCGGCGACGCGGCGCGCTGGCCGCTCTGCAGCCGGGGAGACCGTGTCAGCGAGTGAACTCGGGTGGCGCGCGAGATCAAAGTTTGATTTTACGCTCGCGTTTCAAAATCCAAATGCTCCGGGAAAGAGTTGAGCGGCTCGATTTCGGCATACGCGGGTATCTGTGACCCAATGTTGAGCGATGGGTACGCTGGCGGTCGTGTCCGCATCATCTGGAGATGTCACGATAACCTGTCGTTGTCGAGATTGTCATTCGCCACAAGAAGGCACGCTCAGACTCTTATCCGCCGGCATAACTGAGGTGTAGTGTGCGCGCATATGCATGCATGTGTGTGTGTGTGTGTGTGTGTGTGTGTGTGTGTGTGTGTATGTGTGTATGTCAAGGCGGATTCGGAATTTGACAGGGTGGGTAATCGTCTGAAGGGGTGCCATTTCCCCGGGGCTAGTCAATGATCGAGGAGATTTCAAGGGAGGTTGTCTGTGTGTGAGTGAGTGTGTAGGATAGGGGGGGGGGGCGTGCACTGGCTTGTCCCTGGAGGGCTGCCTATCTTACTCAGAGGGGGACTTTTGGATGAAAATTTCAACGGGCTGAACTCGAACGTCCTGGAGAGGCGCCCTTTTCCATCCAAAGTGGCACCGCATGTGTATTGGGGAAGGGGAAGTGCCACCTCGTCATTTAATCCGTGTTTGATGGATGAGTGTATGCCGAACAATTTTGCATCAAAATTATAAATTGTTTTTAGCATTGTGCCTATGTCTATTATTATTGCCAATGTCGACCTATCTAATTTAAGAGCCAATTCCGCACTACTTATTGTTATGACTTAAAACCAGCCATAGGAACCAGGAGGATACGAGAACCGGGAGTCCCCATGTAAGCTTAATGAGACGCAATGCAAACATTTTCTCTTGACTTGCTTTAGCTTCGCTGCTGCGGCCACCCGAGTGGTCACCATATAACATTTTCGTCACAGGCAGATGTCGGCCTTTGTCATATTCCTCACAATGAACACAAGCAAGATAAGATATTCAGATGTCGTGGACCTGATGTGATTAAGGAGAAAGTATATTTAAAAGCACTGGAGATGCAAGAGAGCATTGGAATTGGTGGATGGTGCTCCAGCTTCGGGATAGTTATTTTGAGAAGTGTTTTGCTCCTTCCACACCGCCATGTTCCAGCTTCCGAAACGAGCCCACTCAAGCGCATAGCATAAGAAAAAAATGCCATGTGCATGTATATATATATATATATATATATATATATATATATATATATATATATATATACACATATATATATATATATATATATATATATATATATATATATATATATGTATATATATAAATATATATGCATGTACATATATATAAACATGTATATTTATATATATTCCACCATAATACTATGGCATAGTATTGTGGCATAGTATGACGTGCTATTTGTCCTACAGTGCATTGGTTATGTTCCTTAGACCTTTTGGTGATATTTTGCAGACATACTTAGTTTGACGTCCGTTGATTAGACCTGGCGTCAGTTGGGATGTGGCACGGTCCCCTGGGCTTCAGAAGCACTCCAGTCGGTCAGACCAGCACAGCGGTTGTTGAGGATCGTGGCGATCGGAAGAAGTCGTCACGTGTGTTCCAGTTTCAGCTGTGGGCGACGAGAGACTGAGTCTCCGGCAAACAATGACCCCATGTCAGACCGACCGATTAAAATTAGACGTTGCCGCCCACAACCCACGTGGACAGGTCAGATACTGGAGCAGCCGGCAGTGGGTGTGGTGTTCTATATCCTGGTGAGTGTGGTGTTCTATGTCCTGGTGAGTGTGGTGTTCTATGTCCCGGTGGGTGTGGTGTTCTATGTCCTGGTGGGTGTGATGTTCTATGTCCCGGTGGGTGTGGTGTTCTATGTCCTGGTGGGTGTGATGTTCTATGTCCTGGTGGATGTGATGTTCTGTGTCCTGGTGGGTGTGGTGTTCTATGTCCTGGTGGGTGTGGTGTTCTATGTCCCGGTGGGTGTGGTGTTCTATGTCCCGGTGGGTGTGATGTCCTATGTCCTGGTGGGTGTGGTGTTCTATGTCCTGGTGAGTGTGGTGTTCTATATCCTGGTGGGTGTGATGTTCTGTGTCCTGGTGGGTGTGGTGTTCTATATCCTAGTGGGTCTGATGTTCTTTGTCCTATGTCCAGGTGGGCGTGGTGTTCTATATCCTATGTCCAGGTGGGTGTGGTGTTCTATTTCCAGGTGGGTGTGGTGTTCTATGTCTCGGTGGGTGTGGTGTTCTATGTCCCGGTGGGTGTGGTGTTCTATGTCCTGGTGAGTGTGGTGTTCTATATCCTGGTGGGTGTGGTAACGCATGCAACCCGAGGCTATGCGGATGGCCAGTTCAGAGTTCGGACAATATAGCGACTCCGAAGAAACTTGTCGGTATGGGTGTTTTTTTTTCACGGTGACCTGAAGTCGCACAAGAGTAAATGAATGGGCTCTGTATGACCAACGCAGTCGATGCACCCCTAAGCCCAAACAATCAACCAAGAGCAGCGGAATTTGCCGACTGACTGTAGTTGAGGCCGCTGGTCGATTCTTCACTGCTCTGTGCTTGTCTTTAATGGTCGCCTTGTACTTCCAATTCCGTTACCGACGGAGTGATTATTACGATGTTCACGGTGGAAATTTGCTCGTAGGTCTCGCAGATACAGCTGCAAGATAGAGGTAGCAGATATGAAGCAATGATATGATACATTAACAGCGACAAGTCGTTGTAACTATCTCTGACAATGGTTGCAATATCAAAATATGTTGCATCAGCAATGCTGCTGAAATCCGAAGACTTGAACGCATATCAGCCGGCTCAGAATAATGCTGTTTCTTTCAATTTGGTTTCTAACCAGACTTCACCACAATGTGTTCTTTGAAAAGCATTTGCTTATTAAGGCACTTCAACTGCGGTGGTCAAGCCGGCTCCGGCTGAGGTGCCGACCACGTGACTATGACGTGTGTCACGTGACCTGTACGTCCCGAGGCCAGGGGACCGCTCGGTCACAGTCAGTGCGGTGGAAGGCGACGCGTTGAACGACGACACACGCCGTAAGCTCAGCGAGGAGATTGTGCAACAAACAGGGCCATCCCACAGCGTGGCACCTATGTTGATTTCACATTTTTGCATGCATCATGTGAGCATGGGATACGCTCACCATATTCGGTGGACAAGCCTGACTTCGGCAACGTTGCAGCAGTTGCGTCGAATGGCAGTCAGTGTCCATATGCCGGACATGCAGGCACTATTCACGCTGCCTCTGCAGGCATCCCAAGTCGCAATGCACTATGTCGAATTGTCGAAACAGGTTTTGCTGCTTTCTGAACTTGGTGTACTTACACGAAAATTGAGCGCAATGGTGCGCACGTCTTGACGGCGGCTCGGAGCTCCTGCCCTTCAGAGGGCAGCTGCGGTCGGTCCACAAGTCGCCTGTCCTGTTGTGTGTTCCTGTTGTGTGTTCCTGTTGTGTGTTCCTGTTGTGTGTCCCTGCTGTGTGTTCCTGTTGTGTGTTACTGTTGTGTGTTACTGTTGTGTGTTACTGTTGTGTGTTACTGTTGTGTGTTACTGTTGTGTGCTACTGTTGTGTGTCCCTGCTGTGTGTTCCTGTTGTGTGTTCCTGTTGTGTGTTCCTGTTGTGTGCTACTGTTGTGTGTTCCTGCTGTGTGTTCCTGTTGTGTGTTCCTGTTGTGTGTTACTGTTGTGTGTTACTGTTGTGTGTCCCTGTTGTGTGTTCCTGTTGTGTGTTCCTGTTGTGTGCTAGTGTTGTGTGTTCCTACTGAGTGTTCCTGTTGTGTGTTCCTGTTGTGTGTTCCTGTTGTGTGTTCCTGTTGTGTGTTCCTGTTGTGTGTTCCTGTTGTGTGTTCCTGTTGTGTGTTCCTGTTGTGTGTTCCTGTTGTGTGTTCCTGTTGTGTGTTCCTGTTGTGTGTTCCTGTTGTGTGTTCCTGTTGTATGTTCCTGTTGTGTGTTCCTGTTGTGTGCTACTGTTGTGTGTTACTGTTGTGTGTCCCTGTTGTGTGTTCCTGTTGTGTGTTCCTGTTGTGTGCTACTGTTGTGTGTTCCTGCTGTGTGTTCCTGTTGTGTGTTCCTGTTGTGTGTTACTGTTGTGTGTTACTGTTGTGTGTCCCTGTTGTGTGTTCCTGTTGTATGTTCCTGTTGTGTGTTCCTGTTGTGTGCTAGTGTTGTGTGTTCCTACTGAGTGTTCCTGTTGTGTGTTCCTGTTGTGTGTTCATGTTGTGTGTTGTGTTTCTGTTGTGAGTTCCTCTTGTGTGTTCCTGGTGTGTGTTCATGTTGTGTGTTCCTGTTGTATCTTCCTGTTGTGTGTTCCTGTTGTGTGTTTCTGTTGTGTATTCATGTTTTGCGTTCATATCGTGTTCCTCTTGTGTGTTCCTGTTGTGTGTTGTTGCGTGTTCCTGTTGTGTGTTCCTATTGTGTGCTCATGTTGTGTGTTCCTGTTATGTGTTCCTGTTGTGTGCTCATGTTTGTGTTCCTGTTGTGTGTTCCTGTTGTGCGTTCCTGTTGTGTTCTTGTTGTTTTCATGTTGTATGTTCATGTTGTGTTATTGTTGTGTGTTCCTGTTGTGTGTTGTTGTTGTGTGTTCCTGTCGTGTGTTCATATTGTGTGTTTCTGTTGTGTATTCCTGTTGTGTGTTCCTGTCGTGTTCCTGCTGTGTTCCTGTTGCGTTTTCCTGTTGTTTGTTGCTGTTGTGTGTTTCTGTTGTGTGTTTCTGTTGTGTGTTCCTGTTGTGTGTTCCTTCTGTATGTTCCTATTGTGGTATCGTATGTACCTAGTCCCATACCTGGGGACCATATGGGAGAATATTAGCCCATCTCTTGGCTTCACCAGTCCAGCGCCACAAATGGAAATTGTTACTGCCATTTCCCTGTCCTTCTGCCAGTGTTGGATCTGTCATATTCAATTAATTATAAGATTAAAATATATTTTGCGTTTCTTCCCATTCAGATACAATTGAACAAGCTGTGTGCGATTGCCGTTCATTAGTGCTTATAACTGCTGGCTATGGATATCTTGGTGGCTCGGCAACTAATGCAGTCGCCCCAGTGACGGGCGAAATCAAGCCATAAGTTATACGTACACAATAAGTAATTGCAGATACAGCAAACAGATATCCACTATACAACACCAATATGTTTCCACAAACATAGGGAAGAATATCAATAATAAAGAAATGCAACGCTAGAAAGGGAAATGCTTACCGCATCAAAAATACAGCTTCTGTTTTGTTTCCGGTCCGGGGGTGGGGGTAACGACTTGACTAGAGGCTAGCCTCTCAGTTGAATCGATAAAATATCTCCTAGGAACAAAAAACTTGCTCCATAGCCCCCAAAAAATGTTTCCATCGAACTGCATCCGCACCGAGCAGATTGTATAAATTGACGAAGCTTGGTTTGCTCATCATACGGATCCCCCCCCCCCCCCATGAGTGGGATTGGGATCTTCATTCGAACACATAACAAACTGATCTGGAAAGCGTGAAACAGTTTTTTTTATCGAAAAGCTCATGGAGGGTTGTGTTTTTTTTAATAAGAATATTGCTCGAACATGATTTTTTTCACTCAATTTAACCATGTTATATATAGTTATATTTCGAGGTCTCCAAGGATGAATGCAATTTACCATCTATGCTAGAGGGAAAATGTGTGATGCTCTTTCTTGAGCATATCTCAGTTATTGATTGCCTAGTAGTAACATGATAGGGCTCAATCTCCCTCCTGTTCTGATTAAAAAAAATTATACATTATGGAATATTTTGCCCGGAGGGAGTTTGCAGTGATCTGTGCTTCTTGTACTGAACTGAGGCTTCCCACAAACACATTATCCGAAGGTACAACCCGCCCCGGTCAGCACTCGTGCAAACCCGGCTACAGGTCACGGGAGCGGTGGGTTCTCTGATCGACCTATCATGTGTGAAGAGCCCATCATGGACCGTGCAATTGGTGTCGACGGGTGAGCGTACGAGAGCCGCCAGCAGGCGTGTGACTCCGAGGCCACCTGGCGGTCGAGTCAGCATCAGCAGCGGCGTGACACAGCAGCGCCGCGGCCCCGGGCTGTCTCTTCCGCCTCACTGGTCCACATCCCAGGCCGGCCGCCAGCTCCCAGTCGCATGAAGTCGGAATTGCGACCGCGCTGACAGTCGCTCTGTCAGCTGCTCTGTCAGCCGCTCTGTCAGCCGCTCTGTCAGCCGCTCTGTCAGCCGCTCTGTCAGCCGCTCTGTCAGCCGCTCTGTCAGCTGCTCTGTCAGCCGCTCTGTCAGCCGCCGCTCTGTCAGCCACTGCACTGTCAGCCGCTCTGTCAGCCGCTCTGTCAGCCGCTCTGTCAGCCGCTGCACTGTCAGCCGCTCTGTCAGCCGCTCTGTTAGCTGCTCTGTCAGCCGCCGCTCTGTCAGCCACTGCACTGTCAGCCACTCTGTCAGCCGCTCTGTCAGCCGCTCTGTCAGCCGCCGCTCTGTCAGCCGCTCTGTCAGCCGCCGCACTGTCAGCCGCTCTGTCAGCCGCTCTGTCAGCCGCTCTGTCAGCGGCTCTGTCAGCCGCTGCACTGTCAGCCGCTCTGTCAGCCGCTCTGTCAGCCGCTCTGTCAGCCGCTCTGTCAGCCGCTCTGTCAGCCGCTCTGTCAGCCGCCGCTCTGTCAGCCGCTCTGTCAGCCGCTCTGTCAGCCGCTCTGTCAGCCGCTCTGTCAGCCGCTCTGTCAGCCGCTCTGTCAGCTGCTCTGTCAGCCGCTCTGTCAGCTGCTCTGTCAGCTGCTCTGTCAGCCGCTCTGTCAGCCGCTCTGTCAGCCGCTCTGTCAGCTGCTCTGTCAGCTGCTCTGTCAGCCGCTCTGTCAGCCGCTCTGTCAGCCGCTCTGTCAGCCGCTCTGTCAGCCGCTCTGTCAGCTGCTCTGTCAGCCGCTCTGTCAGCCGCTCTGTCAGCCGCTCTGTCAGCCGCTCTGTCAGCCGCTCTGTCAGCCGCTCTGTCAGCCGCTCTGTCAGCCGCCGCTCTGTCAGCCGCTCTGTCAGCCGCTCTGTCAGCCGCTGCACTGTCAGCCGCTCTGTCAGCCGCCGCTCTGTCAGCCGCTCTGTCAGCCGCTCTGTCAGCCGCTCTGTCAGCCGCCGCTCTGTCAGCCGCTCTGTCAGCCGCTCTGTCAGCCGCTCTGTCAGCTGCTCTGTCAGTCGCTCTGTCAGCCGCTCTGTCAGCCGCTCTGTCAGCCGCTCTGTCAGCTGCTCTGTCAGCCGCTCTGTCAGCCGCCGCTCTGTCAGCCGCTCTGTCAGCCGCCGCTCTGTCAGCCGCTCTGTCAGCCGCTGCACTGTCAGCCGCTCTGCCAGCCGCACTTTTAGTCGCACCGTCAGCCGTCAGCAGGAGTGGCGACCACCAGGCAGGTGTGGGCTACTCGTCGCCGGCGATGAAGAGCTCGACACAGCAAAGTCACTGTATCCGGCCTAAGTCGATGAAGAGCTCGACACAGCAAAGTCACTGTATCCGGCCTTAGTCGATGAAGAGCTCGACACAGCGAAGTCACTGTATCCGGCCTTAGTCGATGAAGAGCTCGACACAGCAAAGTCACTGTATCCGGCCTTAGTCGATGAAGAGCTCGACACAGCAAAGTCACTGTATCCGGCCTTAGTCGATGAAGAGCTCGACACAGCGAAGTCACTGTATCCGGCCTTAGTCGATGAAGAGCTCGACACAGCAAAGTCACTGTATCCGGCCTTAGTCGATGAAGAGCTCGACACAACAAAGTCCCTGTATCCGGCCTTAGTCGATGAAGAGCTCGACACAGCAAAGTCGCTGTATCCGGCCTTAGTCGATGAAGAGCTCGACACAGTAAAGTCGGCCGTCACTGTATCCGGCCTTCACCGGGTCGACCTCCATGGGTATACACAGGATTGAGGACGGCCGTGGCGACAGAGGCCTTCTTTACGGACGAACGATTATGGAACGGAGGCAAATCATCAATGCCATCAGGTACAAATGGAGACCGGAGAGCTGGCCAGCGATCGTCCGTTCGTATAGAAAGTAGATGCGGGTTGATGAATGGAGCTTCACGGCCCATTTCGGATGAATATTTTATGTATAATGAAATTGTGCAACGGTTTCTGGACGATGTTCTAAAATAGCTGGAACAGACCACGATTGAAATATAAATCAGGTATATTATAGTTCCAATCTGCACACATAGTAGATATGGCGATATGAATCATTCTTCGATCAGGAACCGGGGCTAGCACATCAAGATCACTTCTGCTGGATACAAATTCGACTTCAGCTACATTCATCGGGAATGGCTCAAACTATTGCATAAGGTTCATCGACATTATTCCCGCCATTCACCGTGAGGCACAAGGCGGTTATATCACGCCATGCATACCACACCGCAAGCAATATATCCTATATGGTCAAGAAGGGCTTTTCTGTCGGATATTACATGACGTCTATACGATCCTGCGGAATTTCTGCGTCGAATCTTGTAGGACTTCTCTGTCGGATCCTACAGGAATCCTTGTAGCAAATTACCACAGGATTCCTGTATGACCGTCCAGCACCATTTGTGTGTGACAGTCATACATGAATACTACAGGAATTTTTCATCAGGGATAGCCTTGATGCTACAGAATTTCAACCTTCAATCTCAATTCTGAAAGTTAATACCCGATATGGTTACCGATTGATCTTAAAAGCCCGGTGCTGAAGGAATTAGAAGAAGTAATCGTAAACTTGGAACTGCATAGTGTGTGCTCACTGGCCAATGTCAGCAATGCTTACGTGGAATGACTTGAAGCTAAATTGTATAGGATAGGTATTTAGCAAAATCAGCACCCGGGCTTCAATGATATAATTGGTTTGTCTTAACGTCCGCCGTTTGCGTTCCTACGAGCAGATGCACACACACAGATGCAAGAACGTGTACAAATTCAAATATGTCTTGTAGTACTCCTCTCCCAGTTTTGTTTGCCTATTTTACGAGATTTTCCTACAAGCTGGTAAGTACACATGCACAGAGCAACATCATTACACACACTCAGCCGACCAACATGCCAGGTGCTCTCCCACTTACAGCTCCAAAACATACCGACCAAACATGCCAGGTGCTCTCCCACTTACAGCTCCAAAACGCACAGAACTACATTCAGAGGACTAATCGAGTTACCTCAGGTATGTCATCAGGAAGCTAATGAAAGGAATCCCTCGGGTAGCGCATGCACATGTCACATGGGGCGAGTGTATGTCACCTGGGGTGACAATGTTGATATTGCCGTTCCGGTACCACGACATTGTATTTCCACAACATGGCTAGTACAACATAGCCTATGTGGATTTCAGTGGTAGCTGACAGCTTAACAGAAAAAATGTGCACATTTCGATCTCATCAAGCGACGATCGAACCAGTCGGCATTGTCCATTTTATTTATTATTTTTAAGGCGGAGGCCGGCCGGCTCGCTGCGCAGGTAGCTGCCTCCTCACGGCAGGCGGCCCACGAAACCCAGCCTGATGACCGTGGGAGGCCGCGGGCGACCTTCGACCCAGCATGTGGGTCAGCGGTGTCGGGTCACCGTTATCGCTCGCCGGAGCCGGCGCCACGTCCGCCGCCCAATACCGGAAGTGGGCGGGTCCGCCGGCGGCGACAGGAGACCAACCGCTGACCGGTCGGCGCCGACCCGTCCGCTGGCTGGACAACGCTGCCAGGACGTCCGTCTGCCGCCCGTCTGACGTCACCAGAACGTCCGTCTGCCGTCCGTCGGACGTCACCAGAACGCCCGTCTGCCGCCCGTCTGACGTCACCAGGGCGTCCGTCTGCCGCCCGTCTGACGTGGCTGATTTCCGGCGTGGCCATTACCTGATGCGACGCCCGATGCCGGCGACGATTGTCCGATGTGACTGTCCGACGTTGGCGGTGATTGTCCGATGTGACTGTCCGACGTTGGCGGTGATTGTCCGATGTGACTGTCCGACGTTGGCGGTGATTGTCCGATGTGACTGTCCGACGTTGGCGGTGATTGTCCGATGTGACTGTCCGACGTTGGCAGTGATTGTCCGATGTTACTGTCCGACGTTGACGGTGATTGTCCGATGTGACTGTCCGACGTTGGCGGTGATTGTCCGATGTGACTGTCCGACGTTGGCGGTGATTGTCCGATGTGACTGTCCGACGTTGGCGGCGATTGCCCGATGTGACTGTTCGACGATGGCGGTGATTGTCCGATGTGACTGTCCGACGTTGGCGGTGATTGTCCGATGTGACTGTCCGACGTTGGCGGCGACTGCCCGATGTGACTGTTCGACGATGGCGGTGATTGTCCGATGTGACTGTCCGACGATGGCGGTGATTGTCCGATGTGACTGTCCGACGATGGCGGTGATTGTCCGATGTGACTGTCCGACGATGGCGGCGACTGCCCGATGTGAACCCTCGATTAACATTTCATACCGGAACATGTCAATGTCAGACCTCAAGGTCAAAGGCTTGGTTGAATTTTCCGAAGTCCTCGCACTTCGTTGCTACGGCTGCAATTTCCATAAAGTGAGTGTCATTTGACGGGACCGTGGGGTACTCCAGCCGACTTTACAAAAATAAAATAAATTTAGAAGGTCAAAGGTTAAGGTCATGTCTTCGATCTCCTCGCATGTCTTCGTTTTCGCCCGAAGTTACACAAATTCGGTATCAAGCGATAGCCCGTGGTCAACCCTCGAGTAACGTTTAAACGGGGACATGTCAAGGTGAATCATCAAGTTAAATGTGCATTTTTGGTTGCTAAGGTGAGGGAAAGCGCCCCGGGCTGTGCCTCTGATTGTGATAGCAGGCACTCTTATCCTATTTGACTGGTAGCTCCCCAAGATGTTCGTCATATTCTGTTCGGACGACGCTCTCGTTGCTGGCATTCAATTTACCCTGCCCCATTGCTGTTCCCGACATATACACATCGTTTTTTTAAAACAAATCATCCACTTTCTCCTTAATTAATAAAAGGAAGTTGTGATATATACAAGATAAATCACACGTAGATGCGCACGATTTTATAACCAGCCGGATTTCACAACCGCGAGAGACCAATGTGTGAATCAAGTGTGATCACCAATCAAGTGTGAATTCAGGAACTCTCATTGGGAGGGGGAGGCACTTGTCTGGAGGAGCGCTATTTCTGTGGAGGGGTGCCATTGCGAAAGTACCTGGACGGTAGTATTTTCCTTTCGGATGGGCGCCTGTGCCTGAAAAATGGAAGGGGAGGAAATTCGGTGCACTCGGGCCTTCCCGGAGGGGTCCCTTTCCTTCCAAAGGGGTGCCTTTTTCTCTCAGAGGCGCCTCTAGCTAAAAAAATATGGAAGGGTGCACTCGCACCTTTTCGGAGTAGCGCCTTTGCCCGGCCGGAGGGACGCCACCTTCTATGGCAAAATAGGAAGCCATGGGAAATGTTCATGTAGTTCCATATTTACTACAACAAAATGCATCGTCCAATATTTTCCGTTTTCCTGTTATAGGAGGGTAATGTTTAGCATAATTACAGCATTGATCTGTGGTGATTGTGAAATCTGACCCAGCACATGCGACATAAAGTTAGGTGTACATAGGCAGTGCTAAGCAGTGAAAGTTGCTAATTTCGGTGGAACCATTTTCTCCAAACTTCAGATTTAACAACGGTAGATCTGAAAGCCGGACCTTGAAAACGAAGTGGCTGATATCCGTGGATTTTTTTTTCTCGTCTGGGAGGGGTTATCAGTCTATGTAGGGGTGGCGGCTCTGCCGTCGGTGGGGTGTGGGGGTGGTGGCTTCGGCGGCTTGGCGGGTGTGGGGTGTTTGGGTGTGTGGGGTGTGATGGGGTGTGTGACTGGGGAGGCTGCGTGGCAATTTGGGCTCTATCTTTACTGAGAACACTTTAGCAAGGCTGAGCATGAGCTGACTCTTGACTTATACAGGGCTAATTAAAACTGAGCTAACTCACTCCTTTGCTGATTATACATGTGTCAGGGGTGTGTTGTGCTGTGTTTCCCCGCCACCTCCACCACACATTCCCCAAACCCCAGCCGGCTTGATGTTGTTTGAGCTACCGTCCCTAACACGAATTTATATGTGTGCGAGTCAAAGTTTTGGGAACACCATATAGGTAAATGAGTGCGTCTAGCCAAATTAGAAAGATTACGTTGTATTTAGAAAAGTAATGATAAGGCAATTTGCCCTTGGTTACAATGAAATGTTCCTAGATGGGACTTTTGGATGCTAATAGTAGTATAATTTTGTACAATGTACCGCACGAAATAGGTGCCTGTGATTGAGCCCCAAGTGGCTTCCGCTGGTCCTTAAAGCTACCTAAAGCACATTCATTCTCCTCATTCACTTCACATTCGCTCGTCTCATTCATTCTATCCTTATTAATTAATGAAATACTTGGTGCCCAAATTTTGCTCCCCCCTCCCCTCTCAGCGGTACACAAACACATATATCGACGGATCATTGCTCTATTTTTGAAGGTAGGCTGGCCGAATATGTAAATCTTCCACTGCCATCATAGCTGGCCTCGCCATTGTTGACAGTGTTCCTCGCCTGGATGAAGGCTTAATGCTACGAGGGGGCTCATCGTACTGACTCCGAGGGCTTATACAAGTGCTCTGGTATCTTTGACCGACCTACCCTAGCTTTTAAAGAAAGGTCGGTGCCGCGCCGGGCCTTATCCGCCGTATACTGATACTGTGCGACCAGGTGAACGTGCTCACGAGCGGGCACGGATCCCTACCACGTTGGGCACGTCCCCTGGCCGTCTTTATAACCTAGCCTGCCCTACCCTTTCAGCCTCGGGGCTTATGGCACGCCAAATCCGTCCGACCTTCCCCCCGCCCCGAAGGCTACACGGTTCCGTGCCGAAACGTATAGCGAACGGGGGGCGGACTCACGACCTTGCAGTGTTTTGCTTTAACCTAGTGTTTGGCGCCAAACTCGACGGACGCAAGGTGGGGCTCGACAGCCCATCCGACCTTGCATACTTTGCCCGCCCCCAGCTGCGCTACTGGATCACAGAAGCCAGCGGGCTTTTTGCAGTCAAAGAACCAGAGCATGTGCTTAATGCCCCCAAAGTACACGGTCATCGCACCCCTTCTCGCAATTGGACATCATCCAAACGCAGGTCATATATGTATATATAAACAACATTAATTTTCTAGTCAAGTTAAAAATTGGCTTTGACACTCATTACCCTTACCCGAGAACATTCAGTTCATAGGAGAACGGCTGGCAGGTCGGCTGCTCGCTTATATGTGGATTTACTTCATATGGCAAATTAATATCGGGCACATATCTAAACATCATGTGTGAAACTCTTGTGTCGGAAAGTACACACGGTACTATCTACACCTCCTTGTCGGCTGTTGGTCACCCGGTCAAAGCGAAACGCGACGCGCACCCCTCAGCGCCCGAGGCACAGCCGCCATTTTCGGTCTGGATGTAAATACACTCTTCTCCACCCACCTGAGCGCCGAGGTATTTACTATGCTGCCGGTCCTGGGAGGGTCGTATTCCTTACGCCATTCATTCACGTTAATCCCCACGGAGGGTCACTGACTCGGCCATCGGCATCCGACCTCAATGCTATCTGGGTTATCACGAAAGTTAGGCTACTGAACACACGGCTGGATGGCGCCCCTGGAGTTTTGGATTTTTGAATTAGCTTGCACCACGGCGGCTAGATAGGCTATAATATCACTTCTTTATCTCCGGTAAATGTAAGGGTCGAACGCTTTGGACGAGGAGGGAAAAACATGGCTATTGCAAGCACAGTTTTCAACGTGCTAACTGTCAGACCGAAAGATAATCATTTTCACGATCCATTCTGGCCCGGTGGCGGTGGCAAGGCGGATGTTGCACGTACAGTTTTCAACGTACGGCATATTGGGCTGAGCGATGGTCATTTTCACGACCCACCCAGCCCAGGGTCACGAGAGGACGTGAGGATCCGATGTGTGCACAGTTCCCCTGGTCGTTAGTGCAAACTATGTCCCTTTCTTTATCCAAAGTATTACCTTTCACCGCTAATCCTGCACGTCAAAGGCTGGACAACTGCTCCGTCTCTCTGCTGATGCCACCACAGAATTTCTATGCATAATCTAATATATTTACATTTATATACACCGTATCGCATTACGCCCACGCACTGCTTACACACACACTACTCGCCATCTCCCACCTCTCCATTCTTGCACGCGACATACTTCCTCCCATACATACCTACATACCCTGGCCTTCTATACAAGGCGTGCGACGTCGGCGCCACCGGCCGTGTCACACATACCGCACACATCACATAGTCTAATTGCCCCCCCTTCCCCAAGATGGGTCGCTCCTTTGAACAATGAATTAGGTTGAGGGGGAAATAGCTGTGATAGAAAATAGGCCGGTTTGGAAGAAGGAAGGCATGGCAGGCCGATGGCACTCACATGTTAGTTGCTCGGCTGGCCTCTTCGGTCCTCTCCACGCTGCCTGAGCTCCGTGAGTGAGAGACTGCCCGAGTACGAGAGTCTCCGAGCGAGAGCGTCCCCAAGGGAGTGCTCCAGCGCGAACGCGTCCCCCGAGAGAGTGTGCTCCAGCGCGAGAGCGTCCCCGAGAGAGTGAGCTCCAGCGCGAGAGCGTCCCCGAGAGAGTGAGCTCCAGCGCGAGAGCGTCCCCGAGAGAGTTCGTCTGCGCTTGGAAACAGGTGTCTTTGTTTTCGGTGCGTTGTCGTGGGAAGTGCAGAACGCTGTCCGACGCCGTCGCCCGGTTTCTACGTTTTTTAGAAAAGATAAAAATGTAAACCTGCTTACATCTACCCTGCCCAAACTTTCTGCGCCCGATCACGCACTCATGTGTGTGTGTGTGTGTGTGTGTGTGTGTGTGTGTGTGTGTGTGTGTGTGTGTGTGTGTGTGTGTGTGTGTGTTTGTGTGTGTGTGTAGACGTACTTACCTGGTTCCGGTTTCTATCTTTGAGTGTCCATCGCGAATGTTCTTCTTATCTTTCTCCATTCCGAAGCAACTTTTTCCTTATTCTGCACAGTTCACAGACAGGTATTTGTCGGACAATGGCCGGCTTTATTCGTGTTGTGTCGGGACTAAAGGAGTTTTAGAGTGTCAATGTGACAATTGACCGCTGGTGTCTATGAATTTTTGTTTCATACTGTTCTTCCGGTACCCTGTAAGCAGGTTTACATTTTTATCTTTTCTAAAAACGTAGAAACCGGGCGACGGCGTCGGACAGCGTTCTGCACTTCCCACGACAACTCACCGAAAACAAAGACACCTGTTTCCAAGCGCAGACGAACTCCAGCGGCACGGACGACACAACATCAAAGGCGGCATCTGAGCAAAACAACTCACGGCGAGCCAGGCTAATCGCCTGGCACCCTCTTTCCCTCCGCGCCCAGCTGGCCCCTAGAGGGGCGAAAACAAGCTGATCTAGATCAACAGAAGGATCGGTGACCCCGGTCTGGAACACCGCCAGCTGAGAAGAAAATTTCCAGTCCCGGCAGACCATCCTGACGGCCCCAGGCGATTTCATAACATACCCGGCCTAAGGGGAAGAAAAAAACTGCACTCCCACCAATCGAAAAACAAGAACACAATCCGAAGCCCTGGGAGTGGCCAGCGAATAGAAGAGGCGGGGCTTCCGAAACTCGAACAAAACTGAAAGACCGACCGAAAACGCTCTCACATCCTCCGATGGGACGAGAGTCTCCGAAACAGTGGAGAAGAGAACAAGCCGTGCATCAAATCACCAGCGAAAATGTGAGTGCTTTACAGACCGACGCCTTCCCTCCATCTTCGGGCTACCCAATGGCCGCTACACATCGAAACCGTGTAGACTCTCCACGCCCGGCGCCGTCGCCCCAACCCACGAGAGTACCGCCCGGTCGTTGATGGGGTGATTAGCCGGGGAGGGACGTGCGAAACGGACGGTAGCGTTGGCGTCGCACAGGGTAGGGTAGGTAGGCATGTATGGGGGGAGGGGGTAGGATGGCGAAGACGTGTGCCAGGAATCGGTCCCGGTCCTGTTGGCGTAAAATGTAAATACATGTAAATATATTACCCGTGATGATAGAAATGTTTCAGTACACCAGCCGAGACACGAAGCAGATGCCCAGCCATTGACGGGCGGGATTAGCGGTGACAGGAATACTTGGAATAAAGCAAGGGGGCATAGTTTGCAATGCCGAACGGGGGCACTATGCACACATCAGATCCTCGCATCTTCTCTTCAGGCCCCTGGGCTGGGTGGGTCGTGAAAATGACCATCGCTCGGCCCAATATGCCGTACGTTGAAAAATGTACGAGCAATATCCACCTTCAGGCCCCTGGGCTGGGTGGGTCGTGAAAATGACCATCGCTCGGCCCAATATGCCGTACGTTGAAAAATGTACGAGCAATATCCCCCTTCAGGCCCCTGGGCTGGGTGGGTCGTGAAAATGACCATCGCTCGGCCCAATATGCCGTATGTTGAAAAATGTACGAGCAATATCCACCTTCAGGCCCCTGGGCTGGGTGGGTCGTGAAAATGACCATCGCTCGGCCCAATATGCCGTACGTTGAAAACTGTACGAGCAATATCCACCTTCAGGCCCCTGGGCTGGGTGGGTCGTGAAAATGACCATCGCTCAGCCCAATATGCCGTATGTTGAAAACTGTACGAGCAATATCCACCTGCAGGCCCCTGGGCTGGGTGGGTCGTGAAAATGGCCATCGCTCAGCCCAACATGCCGTACGTTGAAAACTGTATGTGCAATATCCGCCTTGCCACCGCCACCGGCCGGAATGGATCGTGCAAATGATTATCGTTCGGTCTGACAGCAAGCACGTTGAAAACTGTGCTTGCAATATCCATGTTTTTCCCTCCTCGTCCAAAGCGTTCGACCTTCACATTCCCCGGAGCTAAAGAGGTAATGCTATAGCCTGACTACCCACCGTTATCCACAAACCCTGGGGGCGCCTCCAGACGTGCATTGAGTGGCGTAACTTTCGTGGTAAATCAGATGGCATTGGGGTTAGAAGCCGAAGGCCGAGTCACCGACCCTCCTTGGGGGGGGGAGTTAACGTCAATGGATGACGTAAGAAATACGACCCTCCCGAAGCGACGCGGGCGTAGTAGATGCCTCAGCTACCAGGTGGACGGAGGGGAGGATATTTACGTCTAAACTGAACGATGATCCGCGTGAAGGGGTTGAAAAGCACGTGCCGCTGCGATCCTCATGAGTTGGTTCCCTGTTGTACTATCTTCACCCCGACCCATCTTCCGACAGGCGGTAGCGCCGACGTGGTGATAGGAAAACGTAGTAGCTGAGAAATGGTTTTGTTTTATTTATTTCCCAAACTCGCCCGGAAGCGACTTTGCAACCTGGTCACACTTCGGCGTACACGATACGGGAACGATCCCAGGTCAACGTCGCAAAATGCATTTACTAGCCGGTGCAGTTGCACCAACCGTTGGGCGGTCTCCACCCCCGGGGGGGTGGAGCCACCGACGCTCAGCGGGCCGGTGATGGCCGCCATCGCAGGTGTTGCGACGGCGACCAACGAGGCGGACTGCCCCTCCTGAGCCGCGCTCCGGCCAGCCACCAGATCCCTCAAAAGGGCCGCGAGGGCACCTTCACGTAACAAGGGGGCCAGGCGCGATGCCCGGTCCTCCGGCGCCAGCCATGTTGTCCGCGCCGCCGCTCGAACGAGGGCGCTGTCGGGCAGGGGTGGCAGCGGCGACACGTCGGGGGCGTAACCTCGCCAGATGGCATACGCCCCCCAAACTCGTCCAAGAAGGACGCAGCCCGGTTGACGTCCCTGTAACAGGTTCATGTGGTTAGCAAGAGTAGGAGGGCCGACGTGACCAACTCCTTCCCCGACAAAGCCGTAGTGGAATTCAACATTGCGACATCAGAACGCGCCCCAGGATAAATGACGCCTTCTTAGTTTAAGAAAACCCACAAATGTTGGATAAAGGGAAAGACACTATTCCGTTTCTCTCCAAAGGAGAGAGGGCTGAGCGGTTTCGGAATTCCGATAAATCTATGAAAACATTCTGAAAAGGGGGGGGGGGGACACTAACGACACTATGACACTCCGGGAGTGGGAGGGGACTTACCGCAAGGCCACCTCGTGACGATCCCCATGCCGGTCTGGGTGAAGGGCTTTCCCCAGCCGTCTTCGCCTCCGGGCCACAATCTCCCGGAGGTGGGGAAGGCCCCGAAAGTCGTCGGGCCCAAGGTCTAAAACGACCTCGGGCAGAAATCGGGGGATGTCGTCGGGGTCCTGGTCGACCAGCCGGGCGAACATCAGTTCGGCCTCGGCCCTCTCCTCTTCACTGAAACAGCGTTCCTCTTCGGACGACATAGTGGGCGCAAGTGATAGGGAGAGCGAACGGCAGAGACGAGGCAGGCTCCCAGGCCATCTGGGGGCGGGGCCATCCGACTCTGCCCTCAGGGTCACCCCGCCCACTTGGAATCCCCCTCGAGGGGGAGCCCCACGCTCGCTGGGATGCGGTGAAACCGAAGCGAGGCAGACGATCTGCTAGCCGTTCTCTTATGAACTAAACGTTCCCGGGTAAGGGTAATGAGTGTGAAAGCCAGTTGTTAACTTGACTAGAATATTAATGTTGTTTATATAAATATATATGATCTGCGTTTGGATGATGTCCAATTGCGATAAGGGGTGCGATGACCGTATACTTTGGGGGCATTAAGCACATGCTCTGGTTCTTTGACTGCAGAAGCCCGCTGGCGTCTGTGACCCAGGCGTGCAGCTGGTGGCGGGCACAGTATGCAAGGTCGGATGGGCTGTCGAGCCCCACCTTGCGTCCGTCGAGTTTGGCGCCAAACACTAGGTTAAAGCAAAACACTGCAAGGTCGTGAGTCCGCCCCCCCGTTCGCTATACGTTTCGGCACGGAACCGTGTAGCCTTCGGGGCGGGGGGAAGGTCGGACGGATTTGGCGTGCCATAAGCCCCGAGGCTGAAAGGGTAGGGCAGGCTAGGTTATAAAGACGGCCAGGGGACGTGCCCAACGTGGTAGGGATCCGTGCCCGCTCGTGAGCACGTTTACCTGGTCGCACAGTATCAGTATACGGCGGATAAGGCCCGGCGCGGCACCGACCTTTCATTTAAAGCTAGGGTAGGTCAGTCAAAGATACCAGAGCACTTGTATAAGCCCTCGGAGCCAGTACGATGAGCCCCCCTCGTAGCATTAAGCCTTCATCCAGGCGAGGAACACTGTCCATAATGGCGAGACCACCTATGATGGCAGTGGAAGATTTACATATTCGGCCAATATACCACAAAAAGAGCAATGGTCCGCGATATATGTGTTTGTGTACCGCTGAAGGGGGGGGAGGGAGTCAAATTTGGGGACCAAGCATTTCATTAATTAATAAGGAAAGAATGAATGGGACGAACGAATGTGAAGTGAATGAGGAGAATGAATGTGTGTTAGGTAGCTTTAAGGACCAGCGGAAGCCGCTTGGGGCTCAATCACAGGCACCTATTTCGTGCGGTACATTGTACAAAATTATACTACTATTAGCCTCCAAAAGTCCCATCTCGGAACATTTCATTGTAACCAAGGGCAAATTGCCTTATCATATTTTTTTCTAAATACAACGTAATCTTTCTAATTTGGCTAGACGCACTCATTTACCTATATGGTGTTCCCAAAACTTTGACCTCGCACACATATAAATTCGTGTTAGGGACGGTAGCTCAAACAACATCAAGCCGGCTGGGGTTTGGGGAATGTGTGGTGGAGGTGGCGGGAAAACACAGCACAACACACCCCTGACATATGTATAATCAGCAATGGAGTCAGTTAGCTCAGTTTTAATTAGCCCTGTATAAGTCAAGAGTCAGCTCATGCTCAGCCTTGCTAAAGTGTTCTCAGTAAAGATAGAGCCCAAATTGTCACGCAGCCTCCCCAGACACACACCCCACACACCCAAACACCCCACACCCGCCAAGCCACCGAAGCCACCACCCCCACACCCCACCGACGGCAGAGCCGCCACCCCTACACTGGCGCCCAAGCGTGGAAGTTTTCAAAATTTTGGGTCACCACGAAGCCCGGGAACTGGCACAGGTCGCCGAACCCAGAGGGTAACGCATTGATGGAATGCACATGGAGGCGACGAAGTAGATATGTCGGCTTGTAGTTTCCGTTTAAAATTGAAAGTCCAGCAATTTGAAGTGCAAACAGGAGTGCAAAGCATATATAGAGGTGTGTTACATAGGTCCATGAAAGCTGGGGTCGGCATCAGGTCAGGTCGCAGCCGAAGCGTGTATCCGTCGCAGAAAATCTGAAATTTTGTCGGGGTATTGGAGCATTCATTTGCTACATGGCCGATGTAGTCGATGCGCCCTAAAGCCCCCTAATTGGAGCATTGAGATTGTTTGGTTCTCCGGGTATATTTGAACACTATTTTGCTCGGTTTACACACATTCCTGTGGTGGTGGCTCCTAAGGTCATTCGAGGTCAAAGACCAGGCAACCGGACGCGGCTGAAAACATTTTTTTTGGGGGGTTAACCGTTTTAGCGGATTGCTTCGGGGCACAGACGGGCTTCTCAGAGCACACCCCTCAAAGCATCGATTGAAAGGGAAGGGGCTAGCGGTCTCTCTCCTGCTTCTCCGACAGATGATCGGAGGCAGATAAGGTACGGGTCGCAGCCATTGTACGGCGTAGGAGGTTACGGACGGAGTCGCGGCGAGCCCGTTTGGAAACTACCTAATGACACTTAGCGGCGAACGCCTGGCTTCTCCCAGCATGGCGGGGCTCAGGCCCTCTCAACGCCAACGCCATCTGGTGGCACGCAGGAACACTGTGATTCCTCGTCAGGGGCACCCATCCCAGCTGAATTACCCACGGGGTCCGAAGCGTAGCCTGGTAGCAGTAACTCAATGCCAGCGCTATCTAGTGGCACAGACGAGAATCACAGCTCCCCGACAGGTGGTGCCACCCCACCCGAATTATCCCCGGACCCGGGAGCGTACTTCAAGGTAGACAAAGATGTAGTAGCTACATCATATTTTATCACGCAACAGTCCACGACGACAGTGCACGATCCGAGGTAGTGATGGAGAAAAAAAAATGGAAGTCTCCCGTCTTAAAGCGGCACCCCGCCCCATTCAAAGGGCAAGGAACGTACACGACCGGCCTATGACTGGCGCGTTACACTCTGAAAAAAAAACTCAAGAATTATCAACTTAGTTTGACCCCCCCATTACTAAGTACAGTTTGGGAGGCTACTCATAATGTCATGCGATTTACAGCGCAAAGCGGCAGGATGGCAAGGCGACAGCCAGGTTACGGGCACGCACTTATACATTAATCAGATTAAAAGATTTTGCAGCCACCCTAGATGAACGAGCCATGCAAAGGTACTGGGGATTGCCTTTGACGGAGATGGTTCATATTTCCGCTATATGCCACTTAATTAGGGCAGGGATTGCACTTGCTCCGGGGTGTCCATTTTGCCGCATGGCAACGGAGAGCTCAATACGTACAGGTATGCCCGGATTTCCCGAAAAAAAGGGGAAACAAAAAGAAGAAGAAACAATTCAAGGCGATTGCAGTCCCTAGGATATGCCCAGATGTTACCCTTAATTCGGCTCTGAGCGCCGCCGACTAGTCTGGAGCAATGCAATTAGGAATGCGTGCCTCTACACGTGTCAGACAAGAAGGGAACCAAGGGACATTGAAGAGTTGGCATAAGGAATAAAATATTGACGAATCCAGTAAGTAATGGATCCCCGCAGCCCCTCGGGCTAGGCTACCAAGGCAACTGATTGCAAATGCCGGAGGAACATCAGAAGCAGTTCCCAGGAGCGGTAGGATAGGGTATTGGAACCAGTTAGGAGCCCTACGAGAAGAGGGAAACAAAGACAAACCATCCTTGTCCGGAAACGACGACCGCGGATTGGGATTGAATTGACCACGGATATGAAGATGGACATTGAAGGAAAGATGGAAACCGGAAGACAAAATGAAGAAGATCGTAACGGGAAAATAAATGATAACTCCGGAATCATTTGCAAATATCTGGAGACATTATCAATTTGGTAATTATGTAGCACTAAGCGAAGCTACGGGCAAGACAAAAAAAGAAAGAAAAAGAAAAACCTTTAGGACCTTGGGGCGCCGCAAATTTCATACATGCCTATAATCACGATCGTCCTTTGCCCAATTATACCTCCCCCCCCCCCAAAAAAAAACACACCATGACAATCATCAGGCCTCTTGAGGTTCGTCCCCCAAAAAATTCGGCTCAGAGTCACCACTGGTCAATTAATACAATAAGTCAGTATTAAAAGGGAAGTATCAGGAACTCGAACGAGACAATCGAGCGCAAGGCATTAAGGCCGGGAAAAGCCAAGGCCAGGTCTCTTCAGAGTATGACGGACGAGTTTTTCATAGACAATGAGGCGAATCACTAGAGCTAGGGGAACTGCGCCCTTACCATGCGCACGGTGCACCCAGTCAGATGAACCCAGAAAGGGAATCGTAAATGACGAAAGTTACTCCGTTCCAGACGGAGATGGAGCGAATGAGGATGTTACAAGCGGTGGACGCCTTCGACGGCCAGCAAAATTTGGAGGAATGGATACAGATGATCGAGAAGGCGGCTTCCTTCGCCGGCTGGTCGGAGGACGGTACTTTTCGAGCGGCACTATTCCGTCTGCGGGGGGAGGCGGGAGAATACATAGATCAGCTTCAAGAAGAGAAGAAAATTAAAACCTGGAGCGATATATGCAAGGCCCTAAAGGAACGTTACCAAGCGGCTGGCAGAAAACAGTGGCACCAATACCTGCTGAACACAGGTACACAGGGTGCCAAAACGGTCCAAGAATGGGCCCAAGCGGTACGTAAATTATCACTACTGGCTTTAGGGGATAATCCATTTGTAGCCCCAAAGGTCGAGACCCGAGACGAAGAAGGGAGTGAGCCGTCGGGAGAAGATCACCCGGAGGCCAGCACGGAAGCTCGAAGGGTTATGCTGGACTATCTCCGCAGGACAAATTTCGAACGGGGTCTAAAAAGCAGTCTAAGACAGATGGTATGGAGAAAAAAATGCAAAACGTTTGATGAGGCCATTGAAGCAGCCGCCGAAGAAGAGGCATTAGAAGCAGCCTATAAGGAAGAGGAAGTATTAAGTTGCTATCAAATTGGACCTGAGAATGCTGCCACAAAGGGACTCGTTGAACGAATAGTCGCCGCTCTTGACTTAAGGGAACAAGCCAGAGCCGAAAAACACATCCCCGAGGAAACGCTAACGAAAGACCAGGATCGACGCGCCAATCAACGCGCTAGGAGTCAACCAAAAACAGTAAGGTACCGCGACCCAGTCGAGGAGAGCGAAGACGACAGCGACGGAGCCCGTCCAAGGCCTCGCGCCCGGGCAGGCGTACGGCCCCGCCCATCGGAAAGACACCTGGAAGAGGAAAGAGGTGGCGAGGGATGCTACGAGGAACCGCTCCCCCTCCCCAGGCGACCGGAGTGGGCTAAGAGGAACCACGCCTCTACTTCGGGAGTGCCGAAGCCTCAGGCCCAAGGAGGGCGCCCCCGTATTATGCCCAAGAGCCCCTGGCGACACGCGCTGGACTTGCAAGAACGCGAAGACTTTGACCACGGCCGATGCTTCAACTGTCACCGTCAGGGCCACTTCCGGAGGAATTGTCCGTGGTTCAACCCAGAAAGGCCCTCGGGAAACGGGAACCGTCGGCTGAATTAGGGGGCCAGCCGACCCGAGTGCATACCAGTCCTCCTGCCACGACCACCCGGGCACCCGTTATCCTGTCAGAAGCAGAAATTGGAGTCGCCCCCCACAATATGCGGCGGAAAACCGAAGAGGAACCTCCGGAGGAAACCGAGGAGACCAACGCCCACCTCTCACCCTCTTGGCATGCCGAAAATGTATTCTATGGCGAGGCTGAGCATCACCTAAGAAGCCTACAAGAGCTTAAAAACGAAACGGAGCCGGTCCAAACATGTGTCATCGACGGGGAGATCAACGACCAAATAACCACACTCTTGGTGGACACTGGCTCGATGGTCACCCTGGTGCGGAAAACCGTTGTCGATCGCTGTAACCAGCTCACTCGACCACCGCCTGCTCGACTACGGTCCGTAACAGGGCACGAATTGAACGTGACCCACCAAGCCTGGGTGGAATTTCGGTTAGGAGACTGCACGATACGCCACTGGGCATATGTCTGCCCGAATCTCGCATATGGGGGCATCCTGGGCTTCGATTTCATCAAGGCTCACAGCCTCACGGTCCACGGCCAAAGATGCGTAATCACGACGAAGGATTCGTCGGAGGTCCCCATGAAGACGTCAACTCATCAGTCCTATAGCATCCACCCGTTCCCACCTTCGGATAATAAACAAGAGGAGGATGACCCAACGAACGCACACTACCTTAGCGAGAACAAGGACTCAGCGAAGGACCCAGGGACGGAAGAAGAAGGCTCGGGATGGGAGAGCAAAATCGACACCGGGGAGCTCCCAGACGCAGCGCGGGTACAACTTCTGCAACTCATCCAGGAACAAAAGGAGTGCTTCTCGTGGGATGGCAGTCTGGGCACCTGTACCCTCCTGGAGCACAGGATTGATTTAGTGACAAACCGACCTGTGCAGAGACCGGCATATAAATCAGCCCACACTCACAAGAAAATTATCGAACAAGAAGTACGGGAGATGCTGAGGAAAGGCGTCATTGAGCCCTCCACGTCGGAATACGCAGCGGGGGTAGTCCTAGTCCCGAAGAAGAACGGGGAAACTCGTTTCTGTGTTGACTATCGCGCGCTAAACGACATAACCCGAGCAGACCACTATCCTTTACCGTTGACCAGGAACGAAATCTTCGACACCATGGGAGAAGGGAAGATTTTCAGTTGCCTCGACTGCCAGCAAGGATACTGGCAAGTCAAGATGGCTGAACAGGACAGACACAAGACGGCTTTCAGGTGTTTCCTGGGACTCTTTCACTTCATCAAGGTACCTTTCGGTCTAAAAAATGCTCCTGCGACTTATCAGAGGCTGATGTCGCATGTTCTATCCGGCTACACGGGACGATTCTGCCACGTCTTTATAGACGACATCATTTGCTTTTCTCGATCCTTGGCCGAACACCTCGGACATCTCAAGCTGATCTTCCAGCGACTGCGCGAGGCGGGAATCAAGCTGAAACCCTCAAAATGCGTGTTCGCCAAGGGGAAAGTGAGATACTTGGGACATGTCATCTCTCCAGGGGAGATTCGGCCCGATCCAGGCAACGTCGAGGTCATCAAAAGTCTCCGCCCACCAGAAACAGTGAAAGCGGTGCGATCCCTACTTGGCATGGCCTCTTACTACCGGATGTTCGTCCCTGACTTCAGCCGACGGGCCCGACCACTAACGGAGCTCACTAAGAAGGAAGTACGGTTTGAATGGGGTCCGTTGCAACAAGACGCATTCAACGACCTCAAGGATGCGCTCACGAATGAGCCGGTGCTAGCGCTGCCTGATTTTTCGAAGCCCTTCGTCTTAATGACTGACGGGAGCGCCACGGGTCTCGGAGCTGTTCTCGGTCAACGAATGGGGGATGCCAAGGAGCGGGTCATCGCCTACGCTTCCAAGAAGACGGGGCCTCTGGAAAAAAACTACTCGGCCTGCGAGTCCGAATGCTTTGCTCTCGTCTGGGCCGTCAATCACTTCCGAGATTACATCCTTGGGCGGAGAACGGAAGTCATCACGGACCACTGGGCTCTGAAATGGCTCATGACTACAAAAACCCTCACACCACGTCTTCAGCGGTGGCGCCAAGCACTTATGGAGTATGACCTGGACATTCGCCATAAACCTGGCACACAACACAGGAATGCGGACTTCCTCTCCCGCCTCTACGAAGAAACACCGGTAGACGAGGAAGCAAAGCAAGGAGACAAGGAATGCGGAGCGGTTACGACGCGACAGGCATCGGCCGAAACACTCGACCATTCACTATTCCCGACTGTCGCCGAGCCCAACAGTAACCAGGGAGAGTCGGCTGGTCGGCCCGGAGCAACGACCGGTGAAAAGAAGCGCCCAAACCAGCCTGATGAGGAGAGAAGTCCAACACTGACCAACCCTGAGCAGGGTACTACTACAGAAAGAAGGAACTCAAGCTCACCACTATGGATCGATCGAGAACAGCTGCAGAACCTTCAAAAAGCGGATCAGGACTGTCAGCATCTGGTGCAAGCCATAGCCGAGGGAAGCAAGAAAAGCCCTTGGGCCCGGGACCATAGTTTTCAGATCGCCGCCGACGGCATACTAGAGGAATTGGCCTGCGACATCACCGGAGAAGAGGTTCGTCGGCCGGTGCTTCCACAGACACTGGTGCCCGTAGCTGTACGGGACGCCCATGCGGGACACCTCAAGGTCCAGAAAACCCTCAGCACTTTGCGAGCTAAATACTTCTTCAAGCACATGTACGCCACGTGCCACCGATACGTCCAGGGCTGCGCCATTTGCCAGAAGAAGGACAGAGGAATGAAGGCGAAGGCGCCCCTTGGCAATATGCCCGAGCCCCTCGGAGCATGGCACACGGTGGCAGTGGACGTTCTCGGTCCGTTGCCGCAGACCACGCGTGGCAACAAATATGTAATTGTTCTCACAGATTACCTTACCAGATATGTTCTGGCCATCGCTACTCGAGATCAGACCGCTGCCACAACCGCCCGGGTCCTAATGGACAAGTTCCTGGAATACGGCTTGCCAGAAAGGATCATCTCGGACAATGGCAGCAACTTCAGGTCCGGCTTATTGAAAGAACTTTTTCACCTACTCCAGACCACCCAACTCTTCACCACACCCTACCATCCGCAGTTTGATGGGTTATGCGAACGCTTCAACCGTACTCTGGCTTCGATGTTGCGAGCTTTCGTCGCGGAACACCAGCGTGACTGGGACGTATACCTACCCTACGTCATGCACGCCTATAGGGCCACGACCCAGGCAACCACCCAAGAAACTCCCTTCTTTCTAATGTTCCTACGACCCTGTCGCGCACCTTTGGACCTGATGCTTCGCGAGCACCGGCAAGACTACCCCGAACCTGCCCAAGAAGTGAGAAAAACTGCTCCCGATGCCATCAACCGCATGCGTACCGCCTTCTCAGTCGTGCGAAAGAGGCTATCAGAAGCCCACGAGGCTCAGAAACGATACCACGATCGCCGGAGCAAACAGTCCGAACTAAAAGTCGGCGACGAAGTTCTGCTACTGGACGAGCGGGTGCAGGAGGGCCAAACCAAGAAACTCCATCGGCCGTGGAAACCAGGATACCGCATAGTACGAAAAATAGGGCCACTGAACTATCTGGTTGAACACCCGCAACGCCTGGGGAAAATCCACAGGGTCCACATCAACCGACTAAAAATCGCCATACCCGAACTGGTCTGGCCGGAAGAAGCACCAGAGGCAAGCCCTCCGATGCACAAAGCCGTTCGAAAAACTGAGCCCGGACGCCAGCTTGAGGAGTGGTTGGCTACGGAGCGAACAAAGTATAAACCTTTCAGGGAGGCACCTGAGGGTCAGTGCTCAGAGGGCACCTCCTCCGAGGAAGAGGCCGCACAAGAACAGCATGCCGTTAGACAACAGAGGCACCGTACACCCACGCCTACCGTCCAGCCAAGACTCGGAATCCCCAGCTCACACGTGCTTGGGTCTCCTGGGACGCCACTACAACCTCGGACTCCCCGTCGCGCCACTCCCGCAGTGTGGCCCCAGGCAACTGGGAACCAACCAACGACGCCTCCTCGTCGTAGGTCGGAAAGGATACGCCGTAGACTATTGGAGCTGACAAGGCTGGACTAAAAGGCGACCCGCACCAGATACCCGATCGACTTGAAGTGAAAACCACTTCCTGCAGTAGAAAAGATAACCTAACTCCCACAGCCCTCACTCCTCCCCTTTAACCACACGTTCCAAACCTTCGCAAGACACTTTAGACGGTGTCCCATTCGCCAATGTATGTGCATTGTGTCTTAACCGGAAAGCACCAACTCCTGTTGTGCCTGTTTTAGGAGCTGGCTCTGGAAGCTTGCAGTACTCATCGCCGCCCTGAGGGCTACGGCCACCCGACAACCAGAGACGGAGCCGAATCTATCAACGGGAATATTGTTCAAACCAAGAGGGCCACTGGTGTTGGCAACGGGCATTTGGACCCTGGTGATGCGAGTGAAGGATGGGCATCTGAAACAACAGTCACAAACTATACAGCATGATTTGAAAAAAATAACCTCCACATTGGAAACCCTGAGCGAAAGGGTCCAACAAAAAGTAGGAAACCTAACTAGTACATCCGAAGAAGAAGGGAGACGACAGGAATTCATCCAAGAACTCGAGACCATGTGGGCACAGGAACATAAATGGATGACCCATGACATGGCAGTTGCTGAGGCTAACATGGACAAATTAAGATACGAGTTCGGTACTACCAGGAAGACCAGAGGGCTAATAAATTTTGTTGGGGATGGACTCCAATGGCTTTTCGGAACATCCACGGAGCAGGACACCAAGCGATTACATAATGAACTAAAGGGCGTGCACACTGCAGTCGGCAAGCTCCACCACGTTGTAAAATTACAGGCCACCGTCATGAACACCCTTACTAAGGAAGCTGAGGAAGAAAGACTCAATATCAGAAGACTCGCAGAAGAGACGAAAAAACTCGCAGGTACTGTTCTCATCAACCGGGACACCAACAGAAAGGTCCACATAAACATTCGGCGCGAAATGGACCTCAGCGACTCTGTGGCTTCTGCTATTCGCATAGCAGGAGCTGCGGTTACGTCATACAAGGATGAAGCCCAGCGACTCATGCGGGCCATGACACACATACAGCAGGGAACGCTGACGCCGGCCATCATTCCTCCCCGACTGCTTCAGGAGGCCCTGACGGAAATAGGGGAACGACTACCCAAAGGCTGGACCATAGCCACTCCTCCCACTTCCACCGCAGCAGACCTGTACAAACTCCTAGATGCAAAAGCAGTGCCATTACGTAACGGATGGGAAGTGCACGCCAAGGTCCCTCTCCGTCATCAGCCCTACTCAAAATTCCAACTATACAAAGCCATCCCAGTCCCTACCCATTTCCAAAACACTTCATTCGCAATGATCACAGAGTTGAAAAGGGAATACCTAGCCATTTCAGACGACCAGCGCCTGCACTTCGAGCTAAACGAAGAAGAAGTGAATCAATGCCACAAGTACAGCGGAGGGACAGTCTGTCTGGATTTCACGCCTCTGATCACACAAACCAGAGATGGATGCTTGTATAATGCATTCCGAGAAGATACCGGCAAGGCCGATGCATTTTGTCGCCGGCACATTTCTAACCCGTCACCGAACCTTTTTACCATTTCAGAAACGTCCTGGGTGTACGTGTTACCCAAAACAGAATCCTTTGTAATCAGGTGCCCTACTATCCGCCGAAGGATCCTCACACTCCAAGGTACCGGCGTACTGGCCTTACCATTTGGTTGTTCCGCTACGGGAGACCACTTCCTGATACCGGCTCATTTAAAAGCCAAAGCCGGAGCAGCCGTTGACATTCCGCTAACAAACCTCACCTTTTTCAGCTACAGCCTGGATGCCAGTACATTCCTTACAAGAATCAAACTAAACAAATCCCTTCCCACAACTAACCTCACTAAGTTCCTCAACGACCTCCCCCTTGACAACCTCCGCCCAAACCCCCTGGCAGCAATCCAGGAACAATTGAGGAACTGGGTGGAGCCACCCGAAGAACTAACGACTTGGAGTTCCGCCATCACCACCCACCTGCCCACATCACTGGCCGGTGTCAGCATCTTCGGACTAGCAGGATTGCTGGTCGGGCTGATCTTCAGGCGCAAATGCGCCAGAAAGCGTTCGCCAACCAGAGCCTTCCACGACCTCCTGCCGACAGCGCCAGCCATCCCACCAGCAAAACAGCCAGCCCTCGGACCTCCTGAAGTCACGCGCGCGGAACTTGCCGAGATATCCCAACGCATAGCCCAGCTTGAAAAGGCTCTGCAGGAGATACGAGGAGGCCTGGAGCAAGTACGGATGCTAATCTAACGAATGCTTCTCCAGAATGAGGCCGAGGTACGGACTGCAACGCAAACAGTGCTCGGCCGGTTGCGAGTGCCGCCCGTATGAACTGCGCAGACATGGTGACAACGTGCGCGATAGATAGTACTGTGTATGCGGGTAACCTTGTGACATGCACCGAGTGTCGACCGAGGAACCAAATACTGTCATCAGCGGCGTTGGCGAACGGAGAGATGTGGCGGGTCAGCACTGTATGAGTTGAATTGTCCTGGAAAACCCTTTTTGTAAAGACCGTCATGTTTGCATGTCACGGAACATTGTACGCGTAGGATTGACGTGTTCTCCGTTGTGTTCGTTAGCACTAGAGTAGGATCCCAGGGGACCGAGAAGGGAAAGCGGGAGAAGGATATAGTTGTATGTCAAACGGTGCAGCATGGGTTAGTACGGGAACCAGATAGAGGGTCCCTTAACAATCACGAGGGCGTGATGAAAAAAAGGGAAGTCTAAATGTAAGCAGGTTTACATTTTTATCTTTTCTAAAAACGTAGAAACCGGGCGACGGCGTCGGACAGCGTTCTGCACTTCCCACGACAACTCACCGAAAACAAAGACACCTGTTTCCAAGCGCAGACGAACTCCAGCGGCACGGACGACACAACATCAAAGGCGGCATCTGAGCAAAACAACTCACGGCGAGCCAGGCTAATCGCCTGGCACCCTCTTTCCCTCCGCGCCCAGCTGGCCCCTAGAGGGGCGAAAACAAGCTGATCTAGATCAACAGAAGGATCGGTGACCCCGGTCTGGAACACCGCCAGCTGAGAAGAAAATTTCCAGTCCCGGCAGACCATCCTGACGGCCCCAGGCGATTTCATAACATACCCGGCCTAAGGGGAAGAAAAAAACTGCACTCCCACCAATCGAAAAACAAGAACACAATCCGAAGCCCTGGGAGTGGCCAGCGAATAGAAGAGGCGGGGCTTCCGAAACTCGAACAAAACTGAAAGACCGACCGAAAACGCTCTCACATCCTCCGATGGGACGAGAGTCTCCGAAACAGTGGAGAAGAGAACAAGCCGTGCATCAAATCACCAGCGAAAATGTGAGTGCTTTACAGACCGACGCCTTCCCTCCATCTTCGGGCTACCCAATGGCCGCTACACATCGAAACCGTGTAGACTCTCCACGCCCGGCGCCGTCGCCCCAACCCACGAGAGTACCGCCCGGTCGTTGATGGGGTGATTAGCCGGGGAGGGACGTGCGAAACGGACGGTAGCGTTGGCGTCGCACAGGGTAGGGTAGGTAGGCATGTATGGGGGAGGGGGTAGGATGGCGAAGACGTGTGCCAGGAATCGGTCCCGGTCCTGTTGGCGTAAAATGTAAATACATGTAAATATATTACCCGTGATGATAGAAATGTTTCAGTACACCAGCCGAGACACGAAGCAGATGCCCAGCCATTGACGGGCGGGATTAGCGGTGACAGGAATACTTGGAATAAAGCAAGGGGGCATAGTTTGCAATGCCGAACGGAGGCACTATGCACACATCAGATCCTCGCATCTTCTCTTCAGGCCCCTGGGCTGGGTGGGTCGTGAAAATGACCATCGCTCGGCCCAATATGCCGTACGTTGAAAAATGTACGAGCAATATCCACCTTCAGGCCCCTGGGCTGGGTGGGTCGTGAAAATGACCATCGCTCGGCCCAATATGCCGTACGTTGAAAACTGTACGAGCAATATCCACCTTCAGGCCCCTGGGCTGGGTGGGTCGTGAAAATGACCATCGCTCGGCCCAATATGCCGTACGTTGAAAAATGTACGAGCAATATCCACCTTCAGGCCCCTGGGCTGGGTGGGTCGTGAAAATGACCATCGCTCGGCCCAATATGCCGTACGTTGAAAACTGTACGAGCAATATCCACCTTCAGGCCCCTGGGCTGGGTGGGTCGTGAAAATGACCATCGCTCAGCCCAATATGCCGTATGTTGAAAACTGTACGAGCAATATCCACCTGCAGGCCCCTGGGCTGGGTGGGTCGTGAAAATGGCCATCGCTCAGCCCAACATGCCGTACGTTGAAAACTGTATGTGCAATATCCGCCTTGCCACCGCCACCGGCCGGAATGGATCGTGCAAATGATTATCGTTCGGTCTGACAGCAAGCACGTTGAAAACTGTGCTTGCAATATCCATGTTTTTCCCTCCTCGTCCAAAGCGTTCGACCTTCACATTCCCCGGAGCTAAAGAGGTAATGCTATAGCCTGACTACCCACCGTTAACCACAAACCCTGGGGGCGCCTCCAGACGTGCATTGAGTGGCGTAACTTTCGTGGTAAATCAGATGGCATTGGGGTTAGAAGCCGAAGGCCGAGTCACCGACCCTCCTTGGGGGGGGAGTTAACGTCAATGGATGACGTAAGAAATACGACCCTCCCGAAGCGACGCGGGCGTAGTAGATGCCTCAGCTACCAGGTGGACGGAGGGGAGGATATTTACGTCTAAACTGAACGATGATCCGCGTGAAGGGGTTGAAAAGCACGTGCCGCTGCGATCCTCATGAGTTGGTTCCCTGTTGTACTATCTTCACCCCGACCCATCTTCCGACAGGCGGTAGCGCCGACGTGGTGATAGGAAAACGTAGTAGCTGAGAAATGGTTTTGTTTTATTTATTTCCCAAACTCGCCCGGAAGCGACTTTGCAACCTGGTCACACTTCGGCGTACACGATACGGGAACGATCCCAGGTCAACGTCGCAAAATGCATTTACTAGCCGGTGCAGTTGCACCAACCGTTGGGCGGTCTCCACCCCCGGGGGGGTGGAGCCACCGACGCTCAGCGGGCCGGTGATGGCCGCCATCGCAGGTGTTGCGACGGCGACCAACGAGGCGGACTGCCCCTCCTGAGCCGCGCTCCGGCCAGCCACCAGATCCCTCAAAAGGGCCGCGAGGGCACCTTCACGTAACAAGGGGGCCAGGCGCGATGCCCGGTCCTCCGGCGCCAGCCATGTTGTCCGCGCCGCCGCTCGAACGAGGGCGCTGTCGGGCAGGGGTGGCAGCGGCGACACGTCGGGGGCGTAGCCTCGCCAGATGGCATACGCCCCCCCAAACTCGTCCAAGAAGGACGCAGCCCGGTTGACGTCCCTGTAACAGGTTCATGTGGTTAGCAAGAGTAGGAGGGCCGACGTGACCAACTCCTTCCCCGACAAAGCCGTAGTGGAATTCAACATTGCGACATCAGAACGCGCCCCAGGATAAATGACGCCTTCTTAGTTTAAGAAAACCCACAAATGTTGGATAAAGGGAAAGACACTATTCCGTTTCTCTCCAAAGGAGAGAGGGCTGAGCGGTTTCGGAATTCCGATAAATCTATGAAAACATTCTGAAAAGGGGGGGGGGGGACACTAACGACACTATGACACTCCGGGAGTGGGAGGGGACTTACCGCAAGGCCACCTCGTGACGATCCCCATGCCGGTCTGGGTGAAGGGCTTTCCCCAGCCGTCTTCGCCTCCGGGCCACAATCTCCCGGAGGTGGGGAAGGCCCCGAAAGTCGTCGGGCCCAAGGTCTAAAACGACCTCGGGCAGAAATCGGGGGATGTCGTCGGGGTCCTGGTCGACCAGCCGGGCGAACATCAGTTCGGCCTCGGCCCTCTCCTCTTCACTGAAACAGCGTTCCTCTTCGGACGACATAGTGGGCGCAAGTGATAGGGAGAGCGAACGGCAGAGACGAGGCAGGCTCCCAGGCCATCTGGGGGCGGGGCTATCCGACTCTGCCCTCAGGGTCACCCCGCCCACTTGGAATCCCCCTCGAGGGGGAGCCCCACGCTCGCTGGGATGCGGTGAAACCGAAGCGAGGCAGACGATCTGCTAGCCGTTCTCTTATGAACTAAACGTTCCCGGGTAAGGGTATGAGTGTGAAAGCCAGTTCTTAACTTGACTAGAATATTAATGTTGTTTATATAAATATATATGATCTGCGTTTGGATGATGTCCAATTGCGAGAAGAGGTGCGATGACTGTACACTTTGGGGGCATTAAGCACATGCTCTGGTTCTTTGACTGCAGAAGCCCGCTGGCGTCTGTGACCCAGGCGTGCAGCTGGTGGCGGGCACAGTATGCAAGGTCGGATGGGCTGTCGAGCCCCACCTTGCGTCCGTCGAGTTTGGCGCCAAACACTAGGTTAAAGCAAAACACTGCAAGGTCGTGAGTCCGCCCCCCGTTCGCTATACGTTTCGGCACGGAACCGTGTAGCCTTCGGGGCGGGGGGAAGGTCGGACGGATTTGGCGTGCCATAAGCCCCGAGGCTGAAAGGGTAGGGCAGGCTAGGTTATAAAGACGGCCAGGGGACGTGCCCAACGTGGTAGGGATCCGTGCCCGCTCGTGAGCACGTTTACCTGGTCGCACAGTATCAGTATACGGCGGATAAGGCCCGGCGCGGCACCGACCTTTCATTTAAAGCTAGGGTAGGTCAGTCAAAGATACCAGAGCACTTGTATAAGCCCTCGGAGCCAGTACGATGAGCCCCCCTCGTAGCATTAAGCCTTCATCCAGGCGAGGAACACTGTCCATAATGGCGAGACCACCTATGATGGCAGTGGAAGATTTACATATTCGGCCAATATACCACAAAAAGAGCAATGGTCCGCGATATATGTGTTTGTGTACCGCTGAAGGGGGGGGGGGGGGGGGGAGTCAAATTTGGGGACCAAGCATTTCATTAATTAATAAGGAAAGAATGAATGGGACGAACGAATGTGAAGTGAATGAGGAGAATGAATGTGTGTTAGGTAGCTTTAAGGACCAGCGGAAGCCGCTTGGGGCTCAATCACAGGCACCTATTTCGTGCGGTACATTGTACAAAATTATACTACTATTAGCCTCCAAAAGTCCCATCTCGGAACATTTCATTGTAACCAAGGGCAAATTGCCTTATCATATTTTTTTTCTAAATACAACGTAATCTTTCTAATTTGGCTAGACGCACTCATTTACCTATATGGTGTTCCCAAAACTTTGACCTCGCACACATATAAATTCGTGTTAGGGACGGTAGCTCAAACAACATCAAGCCGGCTGGGGTTTGGGGAATGTGTGGTGGAGGTGGCGGGAAAACACAGCACAACACACCCCTGACATATGTATAATCAGCAATGGAGTCAGTTAGCTCAGTTTTAATTAGCCCTGTATAAGTCAAGAGTCAGCTCATGCTCAGCCTTGCTAAAGTGTTCTCAGTAAAGATAGAGCCCAAATTGTCACGCAGCCTCCCCAGTCACACACCCTCACACACCCCATCACACCCCACACACCCAAACACCCCACACCCGCCAAGCCACCGAAGCCACCACCCCCACACCCCACCGACGGCAGAGCCGCCACCCCTACAG
>JAOTOM010000712.1:0-38307 GCA_034440615.1 Ashinkailepas kermadecensis
TCCATCTCATCCAAGGTTCATGTTTAGCGAACCGGATGAAGTTAAATCATCGCAACTCGTACCAAGATTGATACATGGTGACTTGTGAAAACTTCCTGATTATTTTATTGGAAATCTCGAGAGAGAAATTGTCGCTAAGTTTCACTTCGTGACGTAGTCATGCCTTCCTGGAATGCTGAGGTTTCCGAAACGTCATCCACAGTCGAGGTTGCGGAAACATTTTCACCCCGTGGGGGTCAACTGGAATTGACTTGTTCTGATGCTCTTAGACTAGCTAAAAACATCAAATATCAGCCGCACCGGCAGTTAGTTAATTGTAGGCAACCACAAGGGACCATAAGGGACAAAAAGAACATATCTTCAATATTGATGCCACACCTCCTGTGACCTGACGTGACCTTGCGAAGAAAAGATGCGAAGAACCGAAAACAAATATAATTAATCAAGCGAAGAGTCCGAGTGCTTTTTGAACACTAACTATTGCTGTTCTTTCGTATCGTGACTTCGTATGGTATCGATGATTATTCCACTGAATATGCTGTCGGCTATCACAACAGCAAAAACAAATTTTTTTTTATTTGAGGCCCTTGCCCTTTTGGTTGAACACCCTTAACCCCCCAAAATTTTGTTTGGGGTTTCCTCCTCCACCAAAAATATTTTCCCTGCCCGGGCCCTTTTTGGCCCTACCTTTGGCCTTTTTCCCCCCAGGCCCAAAAATTAAACCCCCAAAAAAAACCCCAAAATTTAAATCTTTTCCCTTTTCCCCCAAAAAATGGGGGGGGCCCCTTTTTTTTTGGGGGTTTTTAAATTTTAATCCATTATTTAGATTTTGTGGAAAGTAATTTTATTTTGCACAATATCATGGAATGTCGTGTGTAGTACATTGATGAAAACATATAGTGATGCATCGTATCGTAATATGCACGAAAATATATCGTGTGCAATATATTTATACAATTAAGAGCACGGTGTTAATTAGAACATTTCCTTTAACTGTATGATTATCTTTCAAAAACACAGTTTCAAAACTGTGTCGTTGCGTAGGAACATTTCCAACTCATTGCAGCGCCATCAGAATACAGTTGGGTTGTGGAGGCCAAGTGTTCATTGTTCCAGGGGTTTCCGGTGAGTTGTTGATGGTAAGCCCCTTTGTTACATTTCATGGAAATTTCAGTGTCTTGGGGACGAAGTTTGTCCTGCATAGGTCTGTTTCTCGGCATTGGTAGGTACTTCACCGTCCATCCCACCTATATTAGCATGTATTTGCCATTTCGATGTCATACTTCTGGGGTTTAGGCACCTAGGTAGATATCCAGGTGAGAGGGCTTTGTTGCTTCGCTACTTGGTAGTCAGCGGCTGATGCAGAGGGAAGGACACTGGAGGCATATGCTCCCCGTGGAAAGGGGGGGGGGCACATGCCGTGGAGCCCCCTTTCAGGAAGGCTCGATGCACCCCCTTCCCCGCTCCCATTCAGCGGATTTTTGCTGCAAAATTGACAATTTGTGGGACAAAAACAGAGTTGGCTTTCCTTCTACTTTGCAAGCACAACTTACGTCATAAAATGTCGAGATTAGCTGATGCTGATGCATTTCAAACCAGATTGCCTGAAAAATCTGCAAGGCCACTAGACAACAATTGCATTGTCATAATGCTGCTTGCACACATGACCAATGACAAAAGCAAATGCATATGGAGCTTGAACTGGATTCATTCCATTCTCAATTTCCAGTCATTGTCAAACTTGCACACAATCCAGTCCAGTCAACAACAATCAGTTTTCATTGAGGTTGTGGATATACATACTATATTTATCTTCAGCAGCCAACCCATCACACCCTAAGCTTGATATTTACCTAGATAGATACCCACCTGTATCCCAATGACAATGTGCATATATTAAATATTGATACGGAGCACCCCAGTCTCGACCTGCACCAAGAGCCACATGTGAGCCAAATATCTGTCATCTTATGATACCATGAAATAAAAAAGGTAGCAAGGAGCTGCATGCACACTGTATTATAATTGTTATTCTTGAAGAAAGCAATAGGTAGGTACTAACCCGTAGCTTACAAGACTTTCTAAACGAACCTTGTAAGTTATACAAGGTCAAAGCCCATCACCAAATGTGTCTGGAGAGACTTAATAGACACTAGCGCGCATGAAATGCCACAAATCGCGATGGGCGTTTCTCAGAACATCCAAAATCGGACGTCCGTCAAACTAGCGACCGATTAACATTTATATTAAGATTGGTATTGGCCGGAAGGGCGGACTCTTCCGATTTCCTTCAAAATTTGCACACGGGTATATCTCGACGCGCTGATCATCATGAGCATAAAAGCTAAGAGGGGCGTTCATAAACAGCTGAGATATTCAAGGTCAATGGTCAGAGTCCTCGAGGTCGGACTCTTCCGATTTCCTTCAAAACCTGCACACTGGTAGAACTCTGCGCCCTGATCATCATGAGCATAAAAGCTAAGAAGGGCGTTCATAAACAGCTGAGATATTCAAGGTCAAATGTCAGAGTCCTCGAGGTCGGACTCTTCAGATTCCCTTCAAAATTGGTCTACAGATAGTACTCAATGCACTGATAATCATGTGCACAAAAGTTAAGAGGGGCGTTCTTCAACAATTGCGAGCTCTGGATTGGTGTTGTCCCGGTCAAACCAGAGACGTGTGATTGTGTGATCTAAAATCTTCCATACCGTACTTTGGCTTGATGCTTCGGTATTACCAAGTCCCTTGGGTGCGATGCAATGGGATGGGTGTTGCTGTTGCTGTTGGGTGTTGCTGTTGCTGTTGCTGTTGGGTGTTGCTGTTGCTGTTGCTGTTGGGTGTTGCTTTTGCTGTTGGGTGTAGTCTGTGTCGGATTTGCTTCTGGTTTGGCGTTGAAGCTTAGTCACTTATCACCAGTGTCCAAATTTTTGTATGTTGGCCGTCGGGGTGGTTGAATATGTTATGGTTTAGATACTGAGGCACTAAGGCTGGAGCATGTATTGTTTTCACGTTATTTCTTCAAAGGTGTTTTTTTATTTGTTCGAATTTTTCTTCATAATACCATGTTTATGAACGGGATAATGGGACAACTTATTTTCTGTGCAAGTGAATTTTTTTTATAGCAAAAATTTTCCAACTTACAAATCTAAAACTAACTGAACCTAACCAAACCGAACCCATCTGTTTGCTTTATGGAGGGAAATGCATGTAAAAACGTTTCTTGTTTCCACTTTAAAGCACAATAATACAGAAAAGTTTCAAAATATTTTTTCCACAAAATTTTCAAAAACAATTTGGGTTTTTTTTTTTTCAAAAGCAGCTTAGGTTAGGTTAGGTTAGGTTAAGTTGGGTTAGGTTTCTTTTTTAGTTTGAAAATTTTCAGAAAATAAGTTGCTTGACTTTTTTTACTTTTATCTTTTCGATTTTTTTCTCCAAATGTAGAGGTTAGGTTGTGTTTCATTTTTATTTTATTGATTTAACATTTCTTTTGATGCCATGTTATTAAACTCAAAGCCCCTTTTTGGCATTATTTTGCTCACAACCTGAAAAGTAAGCATTTGCACAGAAAATAATTGATCCCATCAGGTAGGTCACCTTCATAAACATGGTATTCTAAACAGAAAATTCGAAAAAATCAAAAAGCACCTTTTAAGACAAATTTATCCATTATATAATGCATTTCCATGTCCATGCAATGGCAAGAACTAGATAGGTACCTAAGTACCTACCTACCTACCTAGGTACTACTGGTAGTTTTTCACCTATTCACAGCATCTTCATTCAGTGTCGGCTATGAAATATTTATTGTTCAGTTTTGATATCTCAGCTGTTTATGAACGCCTCTCTTAGCTTTTATGCTCATGCTGATCAGTGCGTCGAGTACTATCTGTGGACCAATTTTGATGGGAATCTGAAAAGTCAGACCTCGAGGACTCTGACATTTGACCTTGAATATCTCAGCTGTTTATGAACGCCCCTCTTAGCTTTTATATTCATTATGATCAGTGCATCGAGTACTACCTGGGGACCAATTTTGAAGGGAATCTGAAGAGTCCGACCTCGATGACCTTTGACCTTTGACCCCGAATGTCTCCGCAGTGTTTTGTAACACAGCTTCTTGATTGTGCCGAGCTCTACCAGTATGCTCGTTTTCATGATGTTCCACCGGTAAGAATCGAATATCAATCTAGCTTGACATTCATATTTATATTCGTTTCGTGCTTATTTATAATTGCTGCATATTCGCACCGGGAGAAGTTTTGACCCAAATAATCCAGCTGTTTATGAACGCCCCTCTTAGCTTTTAGTACATGATGATCAGTACATCGAGTACTACCGGTGGGTAAATTGTTAAGGGAATCTGAAGAGTCTGACCACAATGACCACGACCTTTGACCTTGAATAGCTCAGCTGTTTATGAACGCCCTCTTAGCTTTTATGCTCATGATGATCAGTGCATCGAGTACTACCAGTGTACCCATTTTGAAGATAATCAGAGGAGTCCGATCTCGATGACCTTTGACCTTTGACCCAGAATATCGCCGTAGTGTTTTGTAATACGGCTTGTTGATTGTGTTCCTGATAGTCAGGGTGCCGAGCTCTACCAGTATGCTCGTTTTCACGATGTTCCACCGGTAAGAACCGAATATCAATCTAGCTCAGGTACCCAAATCGCGGAGAAATTATCCATAGCGCTTTTATATGTTTTTTTGTGGACTATGTCACCATCCCAACAAGGAACACGCGTTGGGGTGTCGCGAGCTGCTGTTGGCTCTGTGCGGGCACCGGTAACACGGGAGGGCCGACAGCGGGTAAGGTCGACAGTGTTTGTCACACTCTGCTGCGGGCGGTTGGCCCCCTGCGGGCACTGATGACACGGGAGCCGCGGGTAAGGCTGGCAGTCTTTGTCACACTCGCCTGTGGGCGGTTGGCCCCCTGCGGGCACTGATGACACGGGAGCCGCGGGTAAGGCTGGCAGTCTTTGTCACACTCTGCTGCGGGCGGTGGCCCCTGCGGGCACGATGACACGGGAGCCGCGGGTAAGGCTGGCAGTCTTTGTCAACTCGGGCTGCGGGCACTGATGACACTGGAGCCGCGGGTAAGGCTGGCAGTCTTTGTCACACTCGCCTGTGGGCGGTTGGCCCCCTGCGGGCACTGATGACACGGGAGCCGCGGGTAAGGCTGGCAGTCTTTGTCACACTCGCCTGTGGGCGGTTGGCCCCCTGCGGGCACTGATGACACGGGAGCCGCGGGTAAGGCTGGCAGTCTTGTCACACTCGCCTGTGGGCGGGGCCCGGGACGGGAGCCGCGGGTAAGGCTGGCAGTCTTGTCACACTCGCCTGTGGGCGGTTGGCCCCTGCGGGCACTGATGACACGGGAGCCGCGGGTAAGGCTGGCAGTCTTTGTCACACTCGCCTGTGGGCGGTTGGCCCCTGCGGGCACTGATGACACGGGAGCCGCGGGTAAGGCTGGCAGTCTTTGTCACACTCGCCTGTGGGCGGTGGCCCCTGCGGGCACTGATGACACGGGAGCCGCGGGTAAGGCTGGCAGTCTTTGTCACACTCGCTGCGGGCGGCTGGCCCCCTGCGGGCACTGATGACACGGGAGCCGCGGGTAAGGCTGGCAGTCTTTGTCACACTCTGCTGCGGGCGGTTGGCCCCCTGCGGGCACTGATGACACGGGAGCCGCGGGTAAGGCTGGCAGTCTTTGTCACACTCGCCTGTGGGCGGTTGGCCCCCTGCGGGCACTGATGACACGGGAGCCGCGGGTAAGGCTGGCAGTCTTTGTCACACTCGCCTGTGGGCGGTTGGCCCCCTGCGGGCACTGATGACACGGGAGCCGCGGGTAAGGCTGGCAGTCTTTGTCACACTCGCCTGTGGGCGGTTGGCCCACTGCGGGCACTGATGACACGGGAGCCGCGGGTAAGGCTGGCAGTCTTTGTCACACTCGCCTGTGGGCGGTTGGCCCCCTGCGGGCACTGATGACACGGGAGCCGCGGGTAAGGTCGACAGTCTTTGTCACACTCGCCTGTGGGCGGTTGGCCCACTGCGGGCACTGATGACACGGGAGCCGCGGGTAAGGCTGGCAGTCTTTGTCACACTCGCCTGTGGGCGGTTGGCCCACTGCGGGCACTGATGACACGGGAGCCGCGGGTAAGGCTGGCAGTCTTTGTCACACTCGCCTGTGGGCGGTTGGCCCCCTGCGGGCACTGATGACACGGGAGCCGCGGGTAAGGTCGACAGTCTTTGTCACACTCGCCTGTGGGCGGTTGGCCCACTGCGGGCACTGATGACACGGGAGCCGCGGGTAAGGCTGGCAGTCTTTGTCACACTCGCCTGTGGGCGGTTGGCCCACTGCGGGCACCGCCGGTTTCCATTGTCCCAGCACCGGCGACGGTCCTGCTAGTTCTACCATCGTGGGCCCGACGGTCCTGCGAGTTCTGCCATCGTGGGCTCGACGGCTGCCGAGTTCTACCATCGTGGGCCCGACGGCTGCCGAGTTGTACCATCATGGGCCCGACGGCTAACGAGCTTATGACCTCGCATATCCGACAATTTTCAACCGCTTGTTTGCTTTATTTCGTTGCGTTTCGTTTTGGTGGTTCGGCGGCGGATAAGATACAAACACGAAAATGCACGGAGTTCGGGGGGATACACGAAAATGGAGAGTGATGTTAAAAAAAGTACGAAAGTGCGCAGAAATGGAGAATATGCACAGTGATGTAGGGAGGTGGATGGATGTTTTGGAAAATGTACGAGCATGTAGGAAGGTGTTCGGAGATGTGCAGGTATAGTAGGAGATGCACTGACATGGAGCGACACGCACGAATTTGATGTGCGGTGGGATATGCATCAATTGAATATGCCGAGGGAAATGCACGAATTGGATATGCGGATGGAGTTGCACGGCGATATATTTACAATGTATGAACATTTTGCTACTCGTAGTTTGTAATGTCGATATTTACCCCATTTTATATTTACCCGGCACGATATTATGTTGCTTGACAATTATCACACGTGTTATTTATCTGAGTTGATATGTGTTGGATATTTAGCCATTCCATGATTTCTTCCATGATAGTCTTAACGCATGAAGTGCATCCGTATACCCCATCAACTAGCCGAAAAGCCTACCTAAGGATCGGCAGTTATATTTCAGAGACAACACCACTATGTCTCACCAGATCAAAACAAATCAAGAACTCTCCTCTCCAATTCAGTACCCTGTCGTTTAAGGACCACGCCAGTTAGCTGCGTTGTATCTGTAAGTACTCGGCTGCATTTATAAAACGGTACCTCTGGCTATTGTTTTATGCAAGAATCGCATCATAAAGGAATGCTTTGAGTGCTTTATGCTCACCGTTTCATCGCTGTTTTACATGTTTATCTACATTTTACCACAAGTGCTTTCAGTGCCGATGTTTGTCATCATCATTGTCTCTATTCAACACGATTCCATTATATTCAAAGCACCAATTTAAATGATAATCATATAATTACATGGCTTAAACATATTGTAGTACACGAGTGGCATGATACGTACATTATCACCCAACATAATACCATATCCAACAATGTTTTCCTATGCAATGTGTGGCTTCTGCGCTCTGATATAGATAGATCTGGTGGCCTTACACCAGTCAGTAAGGCTCGTAATACTACAATATTGTCGAACATGGCTTCAACAGAGTTTCGACATTGGACGTCTCAAAAGCACGTGCATTACGTAATGTGTTCGGCGCATCCAAGCCTGCAATGTACTCAGCGCTAACGCCCAGTCATGGTGTTCCCGATGCACCGGAAGCCAGCACATGATGTCTTGCAACAAACCCCGGAAGCAGAGGTGGTGCCTCGATCTACAATACACCACGAGCCAGGCGGCAGCCTCTGCAGGATACCAGAAGTTCGTTGCCAGATTCTCCGTCGTGTCAGGAATCCACGGATATAGGTGCAACGAATCGAGCCAAAATATCGCTTCGTTTGGAGCACAATAACAGTGGTCGGTCAAAGCAGGCCATCGATGATGGGGTATGTACAGTCGAGTAGTGACCTGACCCGGCCTCGGGTGGTGGTGGTGGGGTCGAAGTCGCGACGTAAACACACGCGTCTCCATTTTCCGGTGTTGCTTCCGCGGGAGCGTAACAGCGGAGTAGCTACCAGCACTTCCATTAGTGGAGAACTATTTAAATTGGCAGAGCATTGGATCTACCGACAGTATCGATGCTTTGCCAGCTTCGATAAGCTTTCACCTCAGTTTTTGGAGTGAGATCGCAGGCCAGTGCACTGAATGCGTTCAAAATGAGCTGTCGCCCCACCAACTTGAGCATCGCTCCTACGCGCTTGCCTCGCACAGGATACCACTAGGAATACTAGGAGCACTGCAGTAATGCTAGGGATTCACGGGAGCCCAATAACGTGGTATGGTTCGCTCGGCTAACCCAAGCCCCACGAGTTCAAATTCAGCAGGTAGGGTTAGTAGGGGCTGGTCTCGGGCACACCAGGAGACCAAATATTCCCTCTTCACCGTAGGAAGGCTCAGTCTTACACCTTCAGCTCACCAGGAGACCATAAATAATGTCGTCACAACAAAAAGGTCTAAATATTAATGAACGAATAAAAAGAGGAGGGCAGCAATGCGAACTTCCCGACCTGTACTTTTCTACTTTCTCTGAAGCAACACAGGAGCAAAATGGCGGAAGATATCTCTTACGAAATAAAATCAAGTAAAGCTAGAGTGACACGACCCTGCTTTCCATTTCAAGAAAGCTACGATAGTGAAGCTGCAAAGTGTCAGATATTACCTCATAAGTTCCCGGATTAATAGCAACTGCAGCTTAATTAATGGGTACACTTTACTCTTCGGGCTCATCACCACCCAGAAATCGACACAGGTCGAGTCTGGTAGATCTGGTGTGGTGTGTGAACCTGTCTCCTCCACTTCCTGAAACTCTCCTCTGTTCACGCGTTGTGGACACTGGTGGATCATCGATGCCTTCCGTGGACCATGTGGACAACAGTAGTCCATCGACGCCTCCCTCGGATCCTGTGGACAACAGTAGTCCATCGACGCCTCCCTCGGATCCTGTGGACAACAGTAGTCCATCGACGCCTCCCTCGGATCCTGTGGATACTGGTGGACCATCGACGCCTCCCTCGGATCCTGTGGACACTGGTGGATCATCGACGCCTTCCTCGGATCCTGTGGACACTGGTGGACCATCGACGCCTCCCTCGGATCCTGTGGACACTGGTGGACCATCGACGCCTCCCTCGGATCGCGTGCACCGTGCTGCCGAGCACGCTGGCGTCACGGGCGCGCTCAGCGCACCAGGAAGCCGTCCGCCTGCGGGTCGTCCGGCTCCACCACGAACTCGCTGCGGCCCGTGTAGAACGGCCGCCCGGCCACCTCGACCACCACCGCCGGCCGGCCGTGGCACGTGCCGGTCTCGTGCACGTGCGCCGTGAACTCGGAGCCGGTGATGCTGCGGAACGTGCACGGCCGCCGCGCCGGCAGCCGGCCGGCGGCGTGCAGCAGCGCGCAGCACGCCGTCGTGCCCGAGCCGCACGGCGACCTGTCCATCTGGCCGTCGGCGAACACGATGACCAGCGTGACCAGCTCGTCGGGCGGTGCGCCGGCCGCGTCCAGCGGCGCGAAGTCGGCGAACACCACGCCGAACAGGTAGCTCAGGTCGGCGCCGTCCGGGTGCCGCACGTCCACGTGCGCCGCCACGTGGCGGCGCACGTGCGCCGCCATTTGCAGGTAGTCGGCGGCCGCGCTGTCGGCCGGCAGGCGCGCGTCGGCGCCGCGCACGAGCGCGTGGAACACGCCGCCGTAGCTGACGTCGAGCCGGCAGTGGCCGCCGCCGGGCAGCGGCAGGCGCAGGTCGGCGTGCAGCACGAACGCCGACACCGAGCGGAAGCGCACCGCGTCGTCGGCGCCCAGCCAGGCGGTCACCGGGCCGCACGGACACTGGATGGTGACCCGCGTGTCGCCGGCCGCGGCGCGCGTCACCACGCCCGCGTCCACCAGGTAGCGGGTGAGCGCCATCAGCGCGTGGCCGCACATGGTGGCGTAGCCCTCGTTGTGCACGAACAGGACGGCCGCGTCGGCGGCGGCCGGCCGGTCGGGCGGCACCAGGTAGGCGCCGAACATGTCGCGGTGGCCGCGCGGCTCGGCCATCAGCCGCCGCCGCAGCCGGTCCAGGTGGCGGCGGCAGTAGCGCCGCTTCTCCAGCAGCGTGTCGCCCTCGATCGGCGGCAGGCCGGCGACGACGATGCGCACCGGCTCGCCGGCCGTGTGCATCTCCACCGTGCGGATCACGTCTGGCGACGTCAGCAGCCGCTGCATGGTGGCGCGGCTGCGGGACCGGCCACCCGTCAGTGCTCGGCTACACTCGACACGTGGTGCTCACGTGGCACGGACAGTTGCTATGCATACACGCACACACACACACACACACACACACACACACACACACACTAACACACACACACCGCCCCTCCCCCCCACACCCACACACCCACACACACACATATATATATATATATATATATATATATATATATATATATATATATATGTGTGTGTGTGTGTGTGTGTGTGTGTGTCTGTGTGTGTGTGTATGTATGTATGACGGCGTCGACTTCCATGTGACAGGTATGTTAGCCGCCACAGCAAAGAAAAAGAATACTGATGTGGCATGACACCCCAATGTTCTCAAGTCAATTTGACAACATTCGACAAATTACATTAAGTTTGTTTTATAGTTTTTTTTTTAATCAAGATGTCTAAGTCTCAGTAGTGATCATATTATAATGGGAGATCTCCATACGTTGCGAAAAGTTTGGATACGTTACCGCTTGCCATACCAAGGTGTAACCCAACCCGTACCCCTCCCCCGGGCGCTGCATGACCATACCCCTTTTTCCAGGTCTACACCTCCGCGAGTGCGTGGATTTATGAACAGATGCTAACAAATTTTGCATCCCAAAGGTTTCTTATTTCAAACAAGCTTGCATCTCAAACATTTATATTGGTGCATACAGGTCAAAACGATTTAAATTCACAGAATTGAGTAGTCGTTACGTGACAAGCAAGCAGTTTGTAAGAACAAAGACGCGAGGTAGTTGAAAGTAAGCTTACCAAAATGTCAACCATATTGTCTCCGGCAATTTGATTGCTTCATCTGATATAAAGCAAAATGAACTGCAATTAAATTGGCACTGCTAGACCACTTTGTCCTCTGATGTCCTCAAATTCTAATTATACGATCGCTCGAAAGTTTTGATTAAACAAGCATAGCATACAATCTATACAAAATCGTGGGTGTTGTCTTGCATACATTTGATGAGCCAAGTGCCCCCTCGATGCTGGCTTTTCCCCAATTATTTAAACTTTTAACATGGATCCCCATGGAGTAAGTCCCCAAATTCATTTGGGTCCATCCATAGCCTCTATGGGTTGCGACCCCTCCCCCAATAATGCATGCAATAACACACACACACACACACACACATATATGTATATATATATATATATATATATATATATATATATATATATATATATATATATATATATATATGTATATTTTGTCCCGAAATTGAAGCAGTAGGAGGTCGTCTCAAACGGAAAGCTATCGTGCATGACCAATAGGACAAAAATGCCTCGCGATATAAAATGTATCCATATTATTACAAAGAATGGAATTTCTAGCGCTGGCTTACATTATATAATCGGCTAAAATCAGCCAAAGGCGTATTCTGAGCAGAAGGGCGAAACATTAAGCAAATGCGCTTCATCTTTACGTGAAGATAGGGATAGGGTAGGCTGCTATCACGGTACAAATAGTGACTTGTATATATATATATATATATATATATATATATATATATATATATATATATATATATATATATATATATCTATATATTCATATATATGTCGTGCACACAAAACATTGGGGCATCACAGTCGTACTCAGACACCTCTCAGGTTCATGGAAGTTTCCCAATCGCTGTAGCCTTATAGTCCAGCGACCTGACTAGTTAAGGTCATAAAGCTTTGTTTATGGTCGTGACGGTGACTACTAAAGGTTAATTTTCATAGTTTTCCCAAGCTTAGTTGTATTGTTCCAGGTGAGAGAATCACACAAGGTACGCACAAGGCTGCGACCATAGTTACAACGACGTGAAAACCACGATTACTCTCCTATTATGTCGTGTAATAATAACTCAAATAGCTCATGTACCTATTTCCCTACCCGTAAACTTGCCCGGCGAACATCTCAATTTTGAGAATTCGCAATCAAATATTTAGCTAATTAGGACTACTTTTAGTAGAATGACTTCCATTGTATGATTTCAGGCAGGAGAGCAACCAAGATTTTCTCCAGGAGGAAAGCTAGCGGGAGGGAGAAGTGTTGGCACCAGACAACTCCCGATTTAAAAGAATCAACTCCTTGGGAGTTGACCCATGTGCAACCCGTACCCCTCCACGGACGCTGCATGACCGCACCCCTCCTCCAACCCGTACCCCTCCACCAGACGCTTCATGGCCATACCCCTCCCCCAACCTGTGCCCGTCCCCTGTGTGCTGCATGACCGTAATCCTCCTCCAGCCGGTACTCCTTCCCCGGGCGCTGCATGGTCATACCCCTCCCCCAACCTGTGCCCGTCCCCCGGGCGCTGCATGACCGCACCCTTCCTCCAGTTCGCACCCGTTCTCCGGCTGCTGCATGATCGTACCTCTCCTCGAACCCATACCTTTCCCCCAGGCGCTGCATGACCGTACCCCTCCTCCACCCCGTACTCGTCCTCAAACCCCGGGCCCTGCGAGACCGATGTAGTCGATGCGCCCCGAAACCCTAATAACCAACCCCCTCCCGCCTACTTACCCCCCCTCCCTACACACACACGCGCGCGGCAGCACTATTCGTTTCTGATTATCTGGTCAATCTGACATCTCGCGAACACCTTTTCTAGAAGAAGAAAAAGAACCAAAGAACCTGTATTCCCTTTTAGCTAACACCTTCTCTACTAAGTACAGATGGTCGGCTGCACGATTCTGCAAACAAGCACGTATCCCGTTTGCACCGCATCAACAGCTTCTTGGAGTTACGGCGTCACTCTTGTCTGATGGTATCGACACCAAATGCACAGACGAAGGTCACCCTCCTTGTCGCACTCCGGCGGTGCCGACCGGGGAGCCCGTATTCCATCACGTCTCGCCCAGTTAGTGGACCACGTGCGTGCGCTTTGGGACAAGCAGCGTGCTGTAGAGCAGCCTCCCAATTCGCCGCCGTTTGCCTGGTGCGCTCTTCAACACTCGGAGGATGGTAGGCCGCTTGATTTGGTCTTTCGTGACCTCGCGTGCCACTGGATCGTCCAGCAGGTTGGCGGGTCCACCCATGGTACCCCACCCCAGACGGTCCTGAGGCGGAGTGCACACAGCACTGGATAGGCCAAACCGCGGCACCCTGGCTCCTGCTCCTGGGTAACAATCATAAGCACAATGGGCAATCACAATCACACTTACTTTATCGACCCCTTCTGAACATCTGATAGTTTTGTCAAGCCCGGCAATCATGTTGTATGTTGATCCCATGAGTGACAGCACATATGTAAAACCGGTCCAACTATATTCCGTGGACGTGGCCGGTGACTTATGCTATAGCCTCGAGGGCCAAGTCTGCAGTCTTCCCCTGGGTCTGCATGCGGCAAACACACAATCCTCGAGGTTTAACGCCTCTAGTAGTTAATCGTCTTACCTTCTTGGATTCTGCATTTTGAACCATATTTGAATATTTGCGTTCCTTGGGTTCTTTTACGACGCATCCAACTGCTAGGCCACATATACGCTGTTTACGACGCAAAATCAGAAGTACTTGGTTCGGTGTGCAGCCTAAATATACTGGTTCGTACTTACCAGAAAAGTACTATTTTTATGGTATTATTATAGTAGGGGATCGTATGAAGGAGTTAGTACAAAAATGAGCGAAGGCAATAATGGCGACGGTAATACAATTATGCTTTTGGTTTCTATTTGTTCCTTAGTGGACGGAAGAAGAGTGAATCGAAAACTTCGGGGTAAGGTCGCAGCATTTCTGGCAAGTTTGTCCAAGTGTATGTGTGTTCTTTTCATTTCAAGTCGTAGAGTTATGAAGTGAATCGGATTAATTAATAAGAGCCACAAGGGTCCATCTGAGTTAAACCAGTAACAGGAAGATACAGTAAGATGGATGCTCTCATTACACACCATGCATACTGTGTGTAATGCCAGAGGTTATGCACGTGTATTGGTATGGCTTTAAAATTATATATATATATATATATATATATATATATATATATATATATATATATATATGTGTGTGCATACATATACATATATATACATATATGTATATATATATATATATACATGTATATATACATGTGTATATATACATAGGCGTAGGAACAGGGGGGCCGGTGGGGCCATGGCCCCCCACTTTTCAAAGTGGTAGGGCCAGCAATGGTAGCTGGCCCCCCCCACTTTTCCATAATTGAAAATAAATTGCATGAGAAAATGATAAACTTTGAACAACCAATGACTCAAAATGTGTATACCTGTAATTACATTTTTCGTGAATGCACCCAGGCTGTGGATATTGACTTCTTTTGTATGATAATTAAGGTTTCAGTAGCCTTTGTTTCAGCCACTGATTTTTGGGAATTATTTGACTTAATACCTAGTGGTTCAAACGAATTTTTGTCGGAACGCACACTACCGCACCCCTGGTAATGAAAATAATTTGGCACCTGGCCCCCCACATTTTGAAGCATTCCTACTCCCATGTATATATATATACGTATGTATATATATCTGTATCTCGGTATGTTTGTCTGTCTGTCATAAAGTCATAAAGTGTTAGGCTTAATAAGAGCCACAGGGGCCCATCTGGGTCAAGCATATTTAGAAAAGGTACTAGAAATGTACATACTCTCACCCCAATCAAACGATTATCTGAAGTTCCTAGGGAGCTATATATCCCAGCCTATCTAGCACCATTCACTTGCTATTGCACAACACATTCAACAATTACAAACTCCTCCCATCATACCCATTGTGCTACCATAGACAATCTCATCAGTATCACATCTTGAAGGAAGGTGCTGAATCCATTGCTAGATCCACCCTATGTAAAGTTATAAAGCATTTAGACTTAATAAGAGACCCAAAGCCCCATCCAGTAAGTCTGTAAATGGAAGATACCATAAGCCTGGTAAAAAGACCCACCCCAACCATCCCAAATCCTGAAGAAAACCAGTCCTCCAATATCCCACACACCTATCAATGCCTATCTATCCTAGCTATCCAGCCCTAATCCCCTGATCTCTCTTAGCACATGTGGATTGAATGCCTTATCAATAATTTTCCAACTGCATCCATGCCTACTAAAAGGGGTCCGTGCAGTGCACACTTAGTTATTTGGCTTTAGGGTGCATCAACTGCATAGGTCATATAGCACCCAGCCCTGCCCACTTACTTAACATAAATATCACCCCATCCATCACAAATTAGAACTCAAAAACAAGACTTTCCTGTCTAAAAAAATTGCCCACCCTACTTGTAAATACATTCCATGAGGGACACCCCACAACATCAGCAGGCAGCCCATTCCACTGATCAACAACCCTTTGACTGAAGACCTGTTGTTGCTTTGACTGAAGACCTGTCTAACTTTACAGCTAGGAACAGGGCACTCAGAATGCTGGGACTCATTAATAGAAGTGTGATATATAAGAGCAAGGAAGTCATGAAAAACAACTGTACTTAGCATATGTGCGACCCCACTTGGAATATTCTGCACAAGCTTGGAGCCCCTACTTAGAAAAATATATAGATAAGTTAGAAAGAGTGCAGTACAAAGCAACTAGACTCATCAGTGGAATAGGTGACTTAGAATATGGAGAAAGGCATGTGGCATTATATATGTACTCACTCAAGTATAGGAGATTAAGGGGGGACATGATTGAAATGTACAAAATTGTTAAAGGACTAGATCAGGTAAATTTAAATGGTGCTCTTCAGTTTAGAGTAGCACACAGGGGTCATCAATTCAGGCTAGACAAGTTGAGGTGTAGGACAGTTAAGCGACAACAGGTCTTCAGTCAAAGGGTTGTTGATCAGTGGAATGGGCTGCCTGCTGATGTTGTGGGAAGTTTCTCATTGAATGTATTTAAAATTAGGGTGGACAAATTTTATAGACAGGAAAATCTTGTTTTTTAGTTCTAATTTGTGATGGATGGGGTGAGATTTATGTTAAGTAAGTGTGCATGGCACAGACCCCTTTAAACAGGCATGGTTGCAGTTGGAAAATAATTGATAAGGCATTCAATCCACATGTGTTAAGAGGGATCAAGGGAATAGGGCTGGAAGCTAGGGTAGATAGGCATTGACAGGTGTGTGGGATATTGGTGGACTGGTTTCTTCAGCACCACGATGGGAGGAGCTTGCAATTGTGAGGGTGTTATGCAATAGCAAGTGAATGGTGCTAGATAGGCTGGGATATATAGCTTCCTAGGAACTTGGGGTAAGGGATTGATTGGGGTGAGAGTATGTGCATTTCTAGTACCTTCTCTAGATAGGCCTAACCCAGATGGGCCCCTATGGCTCTTATTAAGCCTTAACACTTTATGACTTTATGTCCTATTGGTTCCACCACTTCCAACATACAATGAGAAGTGCATGATGTTGTGATCACTATTACCCAAGGGTTCTCCTATGTTCCTTCTATCCTATCCTATTGTCTGTCCATCTGTGTTTGTCTGTCCATCTGTGTTTGTCTGTCTGTCTGTGTCTGTCTGTCTGTGTCTGTCTGTCTGTGTATGTCTGTCTGTCTGTCTGTGTCTGTCTGTCTGTGTCTGTCTGTCTGTGTATGTCTGTCTGTTTGTGTCTGTCTGTGTCTGTATGTCTGTCTGTCTGTGTTTGTCTGTATGTGTCTGTCTGCCTGTGTCTGTCTGTCGGTCTGTGGCTGTCTGCCTGTGTCTGTCTCTGTCTGTGTCTGTCTGTCTGTCTATATTATATATATATATATATATATATATATATATGTGTGTGTGTGTGTGTAATGTTGAAATATGTGCAGTAGGATGTAAAAATTTGCATTGGAAACAATGTTCCTAAGCATAACTTAGTCAACCTTAACATAAGTTAGTCAAACACAATTTAATCCAACAGCTACTCAGCACCCTTCTCCTTTGTTCTGATATAACTAATTTATGGGTAACTATTTTAGTTATAAGGATTCAAAATACCTATCCTTATCAATTGATATTGTTTAACAGACCACATCATATGTAATCCTCCTACCTGGATTTGTGCTAAGATATGACCATGCATCACAATCTGCAATGGTGGGCATCAGCATGATGCTTATCAACAAGATACTGCGAGAGGTTAGATATGAAGACATCTTGACAACTAATCATTAAGCATAATGTTGGTGCTTTGTTGTGAGGGATATAAGTTCAACAATTCAGGCTAGACAAGTTGAGGTGTAGGACAGTTAAGCAACAACAGGTCTTCAGTCAAAGGATCAGTGGAATGGGCTGCCTGCTGATGTTGTGGGAAGTTTCTCATTGAATGTATTTAAAAGTAGGGCGGAAAAATTTTTTAGACAGGGAAATCTTGTTTTTGAGTTCTAATTTGTGATGGATGGGGTGAGATTTATGTTAAGTAAGTGTGCATGGCACAGACCCCTTTAAACAGGCATGGTTGCAGTTGGAAAATAATTGATAAGGCATTCAATCCACGTGTGTTAAGAGGATCAGGGGAATAGGGCTGGAAGCTAGGGTAGATAGGCATTGACAGGTGTGTGGGATATTGGTGGACTGGTTTCTTCAGCACCACGATGGGAGGAGCTAGCAATTGTGAGGGTGTTATGCAATAGCAAGTGAATGGTGCTAGATAGGCTGGGATATATATCTTCCTAGGAACTTGGGGTAAGATATTGATTGGGGTGAGAGTATGTGCATTTCTAGTACCTTCTCTAGATAGGCCTAACCCAGATGGGCCCCTATGGCTCTTATTAAGCCTTAACACTTTATGACTTTATGTCCGAATGGTTCCACCACTTCCAACATACAATGAGAAGTGCATGATGTTGTGATCACTATTACCCAAGGGTTCTCCTATGTTCCTTCTATCCTATCCTATTATCTGTCCATCTGTGTTTGTCTGTCCATCTGTGTTTGTCTGTCTGTCTGTGTCTGTCTGTCTGTGTATGTCTGTCTGTCTGTGTCCGTCTGTGTCTGTCTGTCTTGTCTGTCTGTCTGTGTATGTCTGTCTGTGTATGTCTGTCTGTTTCTGTCTGTCTGTGTGTCTGTATGTCTGTCTGACTGTATGTGTCTGTCTGCCTGTGTCTGTCTGTCGGTCTGTGGCTGTCTGCCTGTGTCTGTCTCTGTCTGTGTCTGTGTCTGTCTATATTATATATAGATATATATATATATATATATATATATATATATATATATATATATATATATATATATATATATATATATATGTGTGTGTGTGTGTGTGTAGTGTTGAAATATGTGCAGTAGGGTGTAAAAATTTGCATTGGAAACAATGTTCCTAAGCATAACTTAGTCAACCTTAACATAAGTTAGTCAAACACAATTTAATCCAACAGCTACTCAGCACCCTTCTCCTTTGTTCTGATATAACTAATTTATGGGTAACTATTTTAGTTATAAGGATTCAAAATACCTATCCTTATCAATTGATATTGTTTAACAGACCACATCATATGTAATCCTCCTACCTGGATTTGTGCTAAGATATGCCCATGCATCACAATCTGCAATGGTGGGCGTCAGCATGATGCTTATCAACAAGATACTGCGAGAGGTTAGATATGAAGACATCTTGACAACTAATCATTAAGCATAATGTTGGTGCTTTGTTGTGAGGGATATAAGTTCAACAATTCAGGCTAGACAAGTTGAGATGTAGGACAGTTAAGCAACAACAGGCTTCAGTCAAAGGATCAGTGGAATGGGCTGCCTGCTGATGTTGTGGGAAGTTTCTCATTGAATGTATTTAAAAGTAGGGCAGACAAATTTTTTAGACAGGGAAATCTTGTTTTTGAGTTCTAATTTGTGATGGATGGGGTGAGTTTTATGTTAAGTAAGTGTGCATGGCACAGACCCCTTTAAACAGGCATGGTTGCAGTTGGAAAATAATTGATAAGGCATTCAATCCACATGTGTTAAGAGGATCAGGGGAATAGGGCTGGAAGCTAGGGTAGATAGGCATTGACAGGTGTGTGGGATATTGGTGGACTGGTTTCTTCAGCACCACGATGGGAGGAGCTAGCAATTGTGAGGGTGTTATGCAATAGCAAGTGAATGGTGCTAGATAGGCTGGGATATATAGCTTCCTAGGAACTTGGGGTAAGATATTGATTGGGGTGAGAGTATGTGCATTTCTAGTACCTTCTCTAGATAGGCCTAACCCAGATGGGCCCCTATGGCTCTTATTAAGCCTTAACACTTTATGACTTTATGTCCGAATGGTTCCACCACTTCCAACATACAATGAGAAGTGCATGATGTTGTGATCACTATTACCCAAGGGTTCTCCTATGTTCCTTCTATCCTATCCTATTGTCTGTCCATCTGTGTTTGTCTGTCCATCTGTGTTTGTCTGTCCATCTGTGTTTGTCTGTCTGTCTGTGTCTGTCTGTCTGTGTATGTCTGTCTGTCTGTGTCCGTCTGTGTCTGTCTGTCTGTCTGTGTATGTCTGTCTGTTTCTGTCTGTCTGTGTGTCTGTATGTCTGTCTGACTGTATGTGTCTGTCTGCCTGTGTCTGTCTGTCGGTCTGTGGCTGTCTGCCTGTGTCTGTCTCTGTCTGTGTCTGTCTGTCTGTCTATATTATATATATATATATATATATGTGTGTGTGTGTGTGTGTAATGTTGAAATATGTGCAGTAGGGTGTAAAAATTTGCATTGGAAACAATGTTCCTAAGCATAACTTAGTCAACCTTAACATAAGTTAGTCAAACACAATTTAATCCAACAGCTACTCAGCACCCTTCTCCTTTGTTCTGATATAACTAATTTATGGGTAACTATTTTAGTTATAGGGATTCAAAATACCTATCCTTATCAATTGATATTGTTTAACAGACCACATCATATGTAATCCTCCTACCTGGATTTGTGATAAGATATGCCCATGCATCACAATCTGCAATGGTGGGTATCAGCATGATGCTTATCAACAAGATACTGCGAGAGGTTAGATATGAAGACATCTTGACAACTAATCATTAAGCATAATGTTGGTGCTTTGTTGTGAGGGATATAAGTTCAACAATTCAGGCTAGACAAGTTGAGGTGTAGGACAGTTAAGCAACAACAGGTCTTCAGTCAAAGGATCAGTGGAATGGGCTGCCTGCTGATGTGGGAAGTTTCTCATTGAATGTATTTAAAAGTAGGGCAGACAAATTTTTTAGACAGGAAAATCTTGTTTTTGAGTTCTAATTTGTGATGGATGGGGTGAGATTTATGTTAAGTAAGTGTGCATGGCACAGACCCCTTTAAACAGGCATGGTTGCAGTTGGAAAATAATTGATAAGGCATTCAATCCACATGTGTTAAGAGGATCAGGGGAACAGGGCTGGAAGCTAGGGTAGATAGGCATTGACAGGTGTGTGGGATATTGGTGGACTGGTTTCTTCAGCACCACGATGGGAGGAGCTTGCAATTGTGAGGGTGTTATGCAATAGCAAGTGAATGGTGCTAGATAGGCTGGGATATATAGCTTCCTAGGAACTTGGGGTAAGGCATTGATTGGGGTGAGAGTATGTGCATTTCTAGTACCTTTTCTAGATAGGCCTAACCCAGATGGGCCCCTGTGGTTCTTATTAAGCCTTAGCACTTTATTACTTTATGTCCTTTTGGTTCCACCCCCCCCCCCAACATAAAAAGGGAAGGAGGTTAGTTTTCTAATACCCCAAGGTTCCCATGTTTCTTCTATCCTCTCCTTCTGTCTGTCCATCTGTGTCTGTCTGTCTGTGTCTGTCTGTCTGTCTGTCTGTCTGTGTCTGTCTGTCTGTCTGTGTCTGTCTGTCTGTCTGTGTCTGTCTGTGTCTGTGTCTGTGTCTGTCTGTCTGTCTGTGTCTGTCTGTCTGTCTGTGTCTGTCTGTCTGTCTGTGTCTGTCTGTGTCTGTGTCTGTCTGTCTGTCTGTCTGTCTGTCTGTCTGTCTGTCTGTGTCTGTCTGTCTATATTATATATATATATATATATATATATATATATATATATATATATATATATATATATGTGTGTGTGTGTGCAATGTTGAAATAAGTGCAGTAGGATGTAAAAATTTGCATTGGAAACAATGTTCCTAAGCATAACTTAGTCAACCTTAACATAAGTTAGTCAAACACAATTTAATCCAAGAGCTACTCATGCTACTCAGCACCCTTCTCCTTTGTTCTGATATAACTAATTTATCGGTAACTATTTTAGTTATAAGGATGCAAAATACCTATCCTTATCAATTGATATTGTTTAACGGACCACATCATATGTAATCCTCCTACCTGGATTTGTGCTAAGATATGCCCATGCATCACAATCTGCCATGGTGGGTATCAGCATGATGCTTATCAACAAGATACTGCGAGAGGTTAGATATGAAGACATCTTGACAACTAATCATTAAGCATAATGTTGGTGCTTTGTTGTGAGGGATATAAGTTCAACATTCAGAAGGTGGCATATTCAACCCTATTTCACAATAATTAATCACTGTGTATAATTATATGGGTTATGCACCATGCACAAAAGACACCAGATCTTACTGTTCCATTTCAAGCAATGGATGCTCTCAGATGAATCCTGAGCCACTGCCAACTGTTGAGTAATGTTCCTGATGGTCTGATGTTACATATCATTATATAATTATATAAATATATAATGAGCACATACATGACTACAGCATTGCATATACAATCCCATGTGCATGTATTTAAGAAATCCTAGGGAGAGGTCAAGTTTCATTAATTTTGCATTCCTTATATGTGATATTTATATGCTTTATATGTGATGTTCACCCTGACTGAAAAATGACAGTACGATGTCAAACTTCTTTTGAAAAACCTCAATTGTGATCAGTCAAATCAGGACATATCACCGTCTAGGCATTATTCAATTGAATCACTTGTTGCACTTGTTACAGGGTTCTGTACGTATCGGTGGACGGCAAGTTATCCTGGTGATCGCCGGCGATGGGGCGTATCCACTTCTCCCATGGTTGACGAAGGCGTACAGCGGACGATTTGATCGTACTTCGGAGATAGACCAGGCGAAGGAGTTCTACAACGTACGTCTCGGAGCGGCAAGAGTGGTGGTGAAGCACGCATTCGGCCGCCTGAAGGCCCGCTGGCGTCGCCTTCTCAAAAGATCTGAACACTTCATATTCGTTCCATCCATGGTGTTTGCGTGCGCTTTCATGCATAACATTATCGGGCCCATTGTGAGCCGGTTCTGCCACGTTGGGTGCATGAGGCGAACTTGCTGGAAGCGGATGCGTTCCCCCACCCCCACCCCCCCCCCCCCCACGGATGCAGGCAAGGGCACCGGAAGACGATCGTGGTCAGACCAGTGCCATGAGGGATTACCCTCCAGACCATTTCTGGTCCTCCCGTATGTGAATTTGTAAGTTCATGTGACATTTGGCAGGTCGTGGTCGGTTTGTAGGCTATTCGTTTTGCTGGGCACCTAAATTCGTTTTACTGTGTATTGACACTACTTCTATACTGTACGATTGCACTGCGGTACAGTCGTAACCGTAGTATTGCTGCGAGTTGCGATGCAGTGTCAAAACCACTAATGTTTGATGAATTAGTATGGCAAGATTTATCTTTCCTTGTATTTTACACATACCTGATTGTGGGAGGCAATGTTGTGTGCAAGCATGGTATGCAGTTCCACCAGACCAAAAATGAACTTCAGGAAGCATTCTGCATGGCCGGCCGAATCGTCAATCGATCATAGCCATGTCAGCATATAGTAATTGGAGCATTCCATGATCTGCACCAACGTTCTGATATTTGACAAAATGTATTCCTGTTTGTTCAGTTGTGGTTTTCTTATCAATTATCCCGACGGGCGAAATGAGTATTTAAGTATACTTAGTTATCTCAGAGTTGCTTAAGACAGATACTGCTCACTTAGTTAAGTTATGTCGCTGTACGAAATGATGTGAGAACGTATGCTATGCCCGTATGCTGTGGTACGCGAGAATGTATGCTGTGGTAGCATCAATACATTTTAAACAAATGCATTTCTGTATTGTCAGGGACAGTTGATACATAATTACAATATCTACAATCACTCCACACTCACTCAATCATATCCGCAAAGTATCTGATGGATTGCGCGATGGATTCCACGGTCCTCATCAGAAGAGGTAAGTGTTCCGTCTGCAACTCAACGTAACGCTCAAAGCTCGCAGCAAAGTCTGCGTCGGGACGCTGGCAGCGCGGCCTCCCACGCGGCGGTGGGGCAGCCGGCGGTGCGGCAGCCGGCCCCGGCGGAAGCGTGGCGGCCGGCCCCGACGGCAGTGGAACCTGGCGGCGGTCGGGCAGCTAATAAACACCAAACCAATAAACACCACCACCACCATTCTTCCGCACCCATGACTCATCAATAGTTATCGAACTCCAGCCATGCATCCTTGAAGGGGCCTGCACAGTGCACACATACTATCATACATCTTACCCCATTCACCACTCATTTGGATTAAAAAACAACTCCCCCCTCCCCCCAAAAAAAGAAGAATTGTTCACCCTATTTTTAAACGCATTTAATGAGGGACTCCCTCAACATCAGCAGGCATCCTATTCCATTGATCAGCCCCCTTTGACTGAAAACCTGTTGGTGCTTAACTGTCCTATAGTTTGATTTTTTTCAACCTGAATTAAGGACTTCTGTGTGATAGCCTAAATAGAAGAGCATCATTCAGTTTGACATTATCTAACCCTTTAGTGATCACATACATTTAAATCATATCACCACATAGTCTACTATATCTAAGTGAGTACATATCAAGTGCATTTATTCATAATCTAAGTGACCTAGTCCCAGTGGCGTAGCCCTTCCAGGAGGGTCTGAGGGGCCCGCAGGACCCTTCAAGGCATAGGTGCATGGGGCCCGCAAGGACCCCTGGGCCAACGTGAGTGGTCCCTGTGCCAACGTGAAGGCCCCTGGACCGACGTTAGGAGCCATTGGGCCGACGCAAGGGGCCTTTGAGACAACGTGAAGGCCACGATTTGCAAGGAGCTTGGGGTGAGCTTCTTGAATTTGTGGGGGAGGACTGAAATGTTTGCATTATATGGGTTACATGGAGCAAGAGGGGTGGAATATGCTCAGCAATAGGTGTGAGGAGGATCTCAGTAGGAAACAGGGAAACTAGGCAGGTCATGGGGTAATGCAGCTGATGAAGAGATAAATATTGCAAGCAAAGAAAGGAATAGTTTATCATGTCTGTATGTCAATGCCAGAAGTGTTAGGAACACAATTTTGTAACTGCATGCAAATATGTTGTTTAATACAACGAATAATGGCTCTCAGATGCTCCTGGGTTTTAGACATTGCGTGTAAAGAAAGCATACGACCTACAATATACCAGGAGGTGCTGAGTTCCCATCAAAAGTAACGTTAAGGATTATACTTTATTACTCAACGTTTCGGCCAGAGGCCATCGTCAGGAGTGATATAAAAATGTCAAGTTTAACAATTGAAAGAAAAAAAGCACGCGAGAAAAAAAGCGTGCAAAAGACACGTGGAATGCAGAAAAGCCTCCTCAGTGGTGCAGACACTTAAAGAAACTCCAAACCAGAAACAAACTATGTCAAGATAGAATCCTCTGAGGAAGCCCGAGCCGATGGTCCATATACATATCGATGCATACACTCCCGCACATATATAGACATAGATCCAATATAACGCGTAATACATAAAATATAATTGATGTTTATGTAATTTAAGTGATATACCAAGACGTCGTTTGCGTGTTTAGTTGCGGCCGTAGATTACGTATGTGTAGAGATTCGAGGACCTTTAGATCAGCGTTATCCCTGGCTGTTGCTAGAATTTCTACTTTGAAGTTTGTGTTAGTGTCGCCGTGTTCAATGTTAGAATGTTTGTCGATCATGTGTTCGCCTAAAGGTGTGTATGCTCTCTGAAGTCTGGCATCTCCCAAGTGCTCATTTTACCTATCCCTGATACTACGTTTGGTTTCACCGACATAAAATATTCCAAGACAGCGGTTGCACGTTATTTTATAAACTACGTTTTTTCGCGTGCATCTACCTTTGAGCCCGTTGATACAGGTGTGGCACGTTCTTCTACCAGCAGGGCATGGCGGCATTTCCAGGGCTGAGTGGACCAGGTAAGATTTCAGCGTAGGTCCGCTAGTCCAGGCTACCCTAACATGGTTTAGATGAGACGAACGGATGGCTGCGTTTACCTGTCGACATAGCTGGTCATCGACAAATGGAAGTCTCATGTAAACATAGTTGGGATTACTACCCGCTCGATGCCGACGTGGCCCACTTATCCTACTCCTGTTGTGAGGGTGAACAGCACGAGCGGCGGAGTGTACCCGATGTGCTGGGTATCCGTTTTCCAGGAAAAGAGTTGTCATCTTCGCAAGGCTCCGCTCGCATGAAATAGTATCGGAGGAGGCTCGTGCTGCTCTCCTCATTTGGGATGTTAAAACGGCCTTTTTAGTGGCCATCGGGTGGGCCGAATCATAGTGCAAGATGATGGGGGCTGCCATAGGTTTAAAGTACAGTTCGGTGGTGTAGCTCCCATCAGCCTGAACTACAAACAACGTATCAAGGAAAGGAATCGAACTGTTATGACCAGTGTGTTCTAAGGTGAACTTGATGCTGGAGTGTTATTGGTTAATTTCTTCAAATAAGTCGAGCAGAGAGGCCAAGCCATGTGTCCAAACACCAAAAATATCGTCTTTATACCTCATGTAGAAAGCTGGTTTCAAATCATACGAAGCTAAGAAGATCGACTCAAGGCGGTGCATCAAAGCAATCGCTAAAGGAGGTGCACATCGGTTACCCATAGCCACTCCTTTTGTTTGCTTGTACATGGAGTTACCGAAACGTATGAGGTTATTGCTGAAAATATGTGTTAGTAATTTCACACAGTCCTGTACCCCAATCACGAAAAGACATGTCATCCAGATTATCCTAGATTAGACGAATCTACGTGGTGAAGCACCAACATCACTATAAACAGCTGTTTTCACTGGGCCGCAGTGTTTGTCCTCCTCTGACTCCTCAGGCAAGAGATGACTGGTTTCTAGGGGTAGTGAAGTGGAGTCCCTAGAGCTCTGATTGGGCCGAAGCGTCGAACTGGAGACTTCTTCTTCCGTTGCTGCAACACTTGAGGAAACAGGAGACTCGATCTTCTGGGCATTTTCAGGCAAGCGACTTGGACACGGTACCTGCAGGAGGGTACTTCCCGGAAGACAAGTGCTTGACAGAGTCCCGTGCCCTGGTGCAAGCCCACGGCCTGAGCCGCTGCTGTCTACTAGACTTTGCTTCTGAAGCGATTCAAATTTCTTGACTAACCTTTGTCTGCAAGCGCTTCTTTCATGACGAAGGAGAGAGTGGCACTGCTCCAACAACCAGCACCAATCTGGACAGCTGCAGGACAAACGCCGCCCCAAACGGCGTAGACTTCTTCTTATATAGGCTCGATGTCTGTAAGCATCAGAAATCTCTTCTCGCAACATGATAGCTTGAAGTTTGCTAATTTGTTTACGGACCCGCTGGCTGCTGGAGCTGTGATTAATTGAAACCTTGGAGACTATGAATCTGGGGTAGAGCCTTTCCTGTCTGCAGTTGATGAGGCAGTATCTGTCATAGAAATGAGGTCAGTCCGAAAACGTTTGGAAGAAAGAAGAAGGCATGGCAGACCGACGGCACCCATTGTGTGTGGTTTAGGGGCGCATCGACTGCATAGGTCATTTCGCATAGACGGCACTCACATTTTGCCGGTGGTTCAGTGCGTATATTCTACGGCTGGCCTCTTCGTTCGTCCCGTCTTCCCCTCCTGGACTCTTCCTGAGACTGCCCCGTCGGTGAGTGTGAGAGCGTCCTTCCTTCAGTGTGCTCGTTTTCTGATTTCCTCTTTCCCCGCCCCCTCTCGTTTCTGGCCACTCCCAGGGCTTCGGATTGAGTTTTGGCTCTTGATTGGCGGGAGTGCATTTTCTTCTTAGGCTATGTGGTTCTAGAAGCCGCCTGTGGCCTTCATGACGGTCTGCTGGAACTATACATTTCCACTGGGGGTCGCTGATCTGTCTCATGGTCGACCGGCTTTTCTCCTATTGTTTGTGTTTGTCCAAACGCGCAGCTGATGTTATTCCAGATTATCTAGTTCCGCCTTTGATCTGGACGCGTCCGCGACGGTCGGGTTCGGGTGGGTTTATTCCTAACAAACAAGCATGGAACTTTCCATGGCGGGGGCCGGTGGCCGGGGTCTCGCTCGACGTCTTGCCGCTTGCGGCCCTGACTGGTAGGAATATATTGAAAGAAAGAATGTACGCCGAAAGAATGTATTCTTCGTGCCGAAAGAATGTACGACTCCTTACATATGTAGCGCAAAAACGATACGATCACTCCTAAAGCATTGAACGCAGAATCCACTCGATATCGCTGATAGCTCCGAGATGTCTTTGCGTGCAATCACATAGCTTGCACACCACCACTGTACATAACGGTGCGGATAGCATCTTTTCTGGCAGTGGCGCAGCCAGGGTCTTCCTAGGGGGCCGACCCGCGAAAAAATGGCAAAACAGAGAAAGCTTCCGGCGCACGCCGAAAATTATGACATTGCGTGATAAAATCTCAAAATTATCCGTTCGATCCAGCGTATTTTTAGTGTTAGGCGACGGGGCCGGGTCCCCCTCCTTGGCTGCGCCTCTGCTTGATAGCCTGTTCTTGCCAGGCTGTCACGTCACACTCCTGCTTGGTCGCCATCACACTCGTGACTCGTCCCACATCACATCGAATGGGCGGCGCCAGCGAGGCCAGTGCACCACGTAAAGCAGCAACATACTCAGCACAGCACAGCGACACCGTGTTTACTCGTGTGCAGGCACTGAACTGGAAGCCACGAACCGTTAGTTAGCCGTTAGTAGCCACGCACTAGCTAGTTAGTTATTAGGTATTTTGGGCGCACGAACTGGTGGTTATTGGTTTTACGACACGTCGACCGTTGAGTCATGTAGCGTCGTCAATCTCTCACGCCGATTGGTCGCGGGCGAAAAGTAGCTACACGTGAGACTCGAACCCACAATCTTTCGATTGCGAGACGGGCAACTTACCCCTAGACTACTCGTCCCCTGGGCGCACGAACTGTGCACCATGGTGCGGATAACACGGTGCGGTGCGGACACCCTTGCCGGTCGACGTTTATCACGCTACTGCGAGCCGGTCACCATGTGCCAGACGCGGGCGTACGCGGCCGGATCGGCCGCCATACGCTCGGCCCGCTCTGACTCGAGACGGTGCAGGATGTCGTCGTACAGGCGGCCATCGATGTAGGCGGTGGGCAGCGCGTCGGCGGCGGCCAGCGGCCAGCCGCACACGGTCAGCGCGTGCAGCACCGTCAGCACGCCGCGCATGTACAGGTTGGTGGCGTACACGACGCGCACCGTCAGGCCGTGCAGCGGCGTGTCGTCGATCTCGTCCAAGGTCAGCCGGCCGGACATGGCGGTCAGCAGCAGCGCGTGCGTCTCGCTCTGTCGGAGCGGCGCCGGCGGCTGTTGTTCGCCGTACCGCTGCAGGTAACGCAGCACGGCGACCGGCACCACCAGCCGGCGCTCGAGCGATCGCACCGCGTCCACGGTCCACGTCGGGTCCACCATTCGGCAGAAGGTGGTCCAGCGCAGGTGGCTGTCGCCGTCCGCGCCCCATAGGTCTCTCAGGCACGGGGCGGGTGCGTCTGCGAGCCAGCCGGTCGGAGTAAGCTCCTCGCGATCGCTGTCACTCCATATGTCGTGCAATGTCACGCTGCTCAGCTGCAATGCTGAAAGAGCGACGTTCAACACTGCCATCGTGAGCCCCTTGAAGACTTCCATGGACGACTTGGGGTGGAGTTCCTTCTGGAAATACCGGACAAAGTCCTGGTAGTACGGCTCATCTGTAAGCTCGAAGCCCCACATCAAGCGAAGCAGGAGCCGTGTCCCTTGCCCGCCGTTTGACCTTGCTTTCACCGTTTTCGCCAAGTGGGGTTCCACCTCGTCTCGCCCTTCAGACCCGGGCTCCACCTCCACTTCACAAAGTCGAAACACATCCAAGCTCTCCTGAATCAGCCTCGGAGACAGCTGTACTCCGGTCGATGCATGTATCGACTCAGCAAGCTCTTCGCCGCTTTGTCCACTCGCTTCCCTGCACAGCCTAGCCAGCGGCTGGAGGAACTCGGCGAGATAAGGCCTCGGGTGTGCACCATATGGCGCTAGACCGCCACGCTGACGGCGACTGCCGCGTGCACTAACCCGGACAATGTTCAAATGGAGGTCTTTCAACTCTGCCCATGGGTAGACGCCGCTGCTGCTTGCGCTCAGAGTGGCGAGTAGTGGCAGGCGATCGACAGGCACACCCAGGAACCCTGCCAACAGCTTGCGATCGTAGTGCGCGGTGGTGAACGTGTCGAGGTCCAGGTGTTTCAGCGATAAATAGGCACTGTCCACGTCGTACATCAGGAAATCAGTGTTTTGGCCGAGTATCAGGACGGCTGAGTTGCGCTTCGCGAAGTGAGCCACCCCATCGGCCCTGCGATACGAATCCACAACCTCGACATCGGCACTGATATTCTTCAGCATAATCGGCAGTAGTTCATACACCGCCGTCTGGGGTACCTCGTGAAGAACATCGGGGAGTGAATGACGATTTTCCATTTCCATTTTCTTCAGCGTCTCCATGATGGCGATTTCATCATTCGCATGACGTCTTGGATCGAACTGCTTCGGGACAACAGTTCCAAGCGCGTGAAAGACTACGGCTAATTTGCCCACGTGATACTGAATTTGTCGCACGAATTTCTCCAGACGAACGTGCAGGTGGAGCCACTGCCCGCCCCGCATGCGATCCTCCTTTGCCAGGAATCTAGCCAAGTTGTTTCCATCGACCACAGCGAGCTTCAGCAATCCTGGATTCGATTTCAGGAAAGAGGCTACAACTTCCGAAACAAGGAATTTCTTGGCTAAACCATGGTTTTCCAAGAAAGTTTCCAAGTGGCGAATACCCATATCTATGCGTTATACCGGATGCTGGTGGTCCCAGCCGCGAATGACGCGCTTCCGACTATTTGCGACAAATTCGAATATCCTTGAGCAGTAGTTGTAGTCAAAACAACATGTGCAGACGTTCTCAAGGCTCCTTTACCGACGGCTGCCGTTGATCCCGTCGTGTTCGGGCTCAATTCCTGCAAGAAGACGAAGAAGAAGAGCATGAAAAACGATGAATTTTGCAGACTTAAACATCACATCAACTAATAAAATCCTGAATTGATTATCGAAGGCACAACCGTTTTCCGGCGGTTCGATTTAGTAGACGACCTATGCTAGCATTGCTATTTACACGACACACCGATTTGTACCATGTACCAAATGTACAAAAATGTGACGCCACAAAAAAATATCGGGAAATATCTTGACATTTCCAGACAAGGCCACTTCCTCGTTGCACACTTGGCTATCCCAAGCAGCATGAATCTTGCCATTTTCGCCATGTGCAGAGGGGGCGGAGCGGAGGTGTCAATCGCTGCATGTTACACAGTCCACCACCGTCAGCTACCCAACGCCGTCTGGTTGCTTGTTATACAGCACAGTCCCCCAGCGTCAGCCACACAACGCCGTCTGGTTGCTTGTTACATAGCCCCCACCGTCAACTACTCTACGCCGTCCGGTTACTTGTTACACAGTCCTCTAGCGTCAGCCACACAACGCCGTCTGGTTACTTGTTACACAGTCCCCCACCGCCAACTACTCTACGCCGTCCGGTTACTTGTTACACAGTTCCCCAGCGTCAGCCACACAACGCCGTCTGGTTACTTGTTACAAAGTCCCCTGCCGTCACCCACACAACGCCGTCTGAGTACTTGTTACACAGTCCCCCACCATCAGCCACACAACGCCGTCTGGTTACTTGTTACCCAGTCCCCAGTGTCAGCCACACAGTTAGTTGGTTATTGTGGTTTAGGGGCGCATCGACTGCATAGGTCATTTCGCGCCCATAACTCAGTCAATTAGACATAAGAGCGAGTGAACGTCAGTTCGGATAACGAGTTATACGACGATGTCGAATCTGTTCATAATAAAACTGGTGCTAGCCATGTCTGCAGCAGCATGTTAATGACCGGTGTAAATCACGGAAAACCTAACTTCCAAGAGGAATTTAAAAAGCTTTCCTGATTGAACAATGTCGGACTCATCCCCTAATACTTCCCGAAGCAAGACAGAGGTACGTCCAAAGTGACGTCTCCGTTCGTGGGCGAGCCGGGGACATGAGACTAAAATGTGTAAACTAAAAGCTTTACGATATATAGGTTTTCGCTCCTAAAGGGCGCCCTAATTGTTAGATTTCAAAAAATATTTCATCAGTCGACTTTCCGTGATCCTCCTGATCGATTACTAGTACTTCGAAGGAATTCTGCATAGCACTAAGAGTGCACGCAAGTTAACAATCAGCCTTCAAGCCAACATTTATCAACTCTGTGGAGCTTTTCAAAACATAGCAAGTATATTATATCTTACCAAATTTTGAAACCTAACTTGGATCCTAGAACTTTCTAAACCAGATAACCTTCTATAATTCTGATGAGCCTATCGAGAGCAGGCCTACGAAATACATCACGCTGGTAGGAGTGGCAAACAGTAGTGATCACACTAGTAATATTCAACCAGACTTGGAGGACCTAAAAAAATGGGCTGATCAATGGCAGATGTCTTTCAACTATGATAAGTGTAAGGTTATGCATCTGGGGTCTGGAGGTGAGACTTTCAGATATACAATGGGAGGGAGGGAACTGGATGTTATTGAAGAGGAAAGGGACTTAGGTGTGTTGGTTTCAAAAGACCTTAAAGCAGAAAAACAATGTAGCTCAGCTAGGAACAGGGCACTCAGAATGCTGGGACTCATTAATAGAAGTGTCATATATAAGAGCAAGCAAGCCATGAAAAAAACTGTACTTAGCATATGTGTGACCCCACTTGGAATATTCTGTACAAGCATGGAGCCTCTACCGAGAAAAAAAAAAAAAAAATATATATATATATATATATATATATATATATATATATATATATATATATATATATATATATATATGTGTGTGTGTGTGTGTGTGTTAGAAAGAGTGCAGCGCAAAGGAACTAGAATCATCAGTGGAATAGGCAACTTAGAAAATGAAGAAAGGCTTGCGGCATTATATATGTACTCACTCAAGTATAGGAGATTAAGGGGGGGACATGATTGAAATGGTCAAAGTTGTTAAAGGACTAGATCAGGTCAATTTGAATGACGCTCTTCAGTTTAGAGTATCACATGGGGGTCATCAATTCAGGTTATCAATACAAGTTGAGGTGTAGGACAGTTAAGCGACAACAGGTCTTCAGTCAAAGGGTGGCTGAGCAGTGGAATAGGCTGCCTGCTGATATTGTGGGGAGTTCCTCATTGAATGTATTTAAAAGTAGGGTGGACAATTTTTTTTAAGCAGGAAAATCTTGTTTTGGAGTTCTGGTTTGTGGTGGATGGGGTGAGAATTGTGCTAGGTGGATGTGCACGTCACAGACCCCTTTAAGCGGGCATGGATGCGGTTTGAAAATTGTTGGTAGGGCATTAAATCCATATGTGTTGAAGGGGATCAGGGGAATAGGGCTGGATAGCTAGGATAGATATGCATTGATAGGTGTGTGGGATGTTGGTGGATGGTTCCTTTAGGATTTGGTGATGGTTGGGGTGGGTCTTTTTACCGGGATTATTGTATCTTCCATGTAAAGACTTAATTGGATGGGCCCTTGTGGGTCTTATTAAGTCTAAGCTCTTAATGACTTGATGACTTTACTTTGGGAGAACTGACTTGCCCAGAACTACCCTTAAATTTGCTGATGTACACGGTTCGGAAGTTTTTTTAAGCAGACTTTTCTTCCAACTTTTACCGCGCCACAAAACCAGGTGTCATAGGTAGGTGAAAACGGACAACGACATTCGATTCAGCGGTCCTTTGTACACCTGGGCTATAAGTTAGGTAAATGAAAACGAGCTATTCGGCGTTTACTTGGAGAACCAGCTCGATCTGCGCTTTTCGGAGTGGTTTTGCGAAAATGGCCAAATCCAAAATTTGTGGCGAATTTGAAATCGGTGGTCGTGGCCCACTTCGGAATTGTCAATATTTTGCGAAAATTTTGGAAAAATTGTACTTGTCAAAATTAGTACTTTTGCGCAGTTGGTGAAGCTTGGTCATTTGACGATGCTTTCTGACATCCTGGGAGGGGGCGTGGGACTTTTTAACGCCAGAGCAGTTCATGAATTGGGCGATTCGGAGTGGATTTCTACGGAAACAGCTTTTCACTTAGCAATTACTGAGATAATCATCATTCAAGGACACCGGTGGAAAGAGCTCGCCACGGTGCATCTTTTCCGTGACTTTTGTAAATTTTGGTCGAAAACTTTTTATGAAATTATACTTAATTATATTATATTTAATAATAATTTAATAATATTATATTTAATTTTCGTATGTAAGTTTTGGACGAGTATAGAGCTTTCAGGGTGAGATATACCCAAGTGTTGCAATGTATGCTTTTCAACTTAACTCAATGTTGTAGAGGTGTCCATTGGCTACGTGATGCGATATACGAATTTTGGTTTTCTTCGAAATCTTCTATTTTTAAGTCAACTTATTTTTTTTTAATCCGTCATTTTCAAATGCCCATAGTACTTTGCCTATATGAGATAGAGCATTATATGGCATTGGTGAATTGCAGACCTTTCCATTGCGGTACCGTTGGTGTTCCATATCGTGCAATTGACCGGTAACTTAGTATCGTACGATAATTATAAGGGAACACTGTTTCCGTTGTCTTAGCATTGGAAGGTAACATGTTGCAAACTTAAAGTTGAATAACTCTTAAAGTTACCGATGGATTTCTTAGATCCAAAATCAAATGATAGGCCTTGACGGACGAAAATTTGCTTTTTCCCCAAAATTGACAATTTTCACAAACATTTGGGAAATCAAAATGTTCAAAATTTTCATTTTGTGGATTTTTTTTCCACATTGACATACCGGAAAAACATGTTTGTGATAAAAAATGACATTAACCCAAAACCCAAAAACCCAAAATCCAGAGTGCCAGGGGTGATAAATGAAAATGACGAAAAGACGATTTTTTTCCAGATTCACGCGCCCCTGACGCCTTGTATATGGGAGAGGGAAGACGATTCTCTAATGTACCTAATAGCGGCTTTCAAGCCCTTTCGAACGCTGTGTCGTGGATGTCGATCCGAAGTACGCTTAAGTCGCTATGGGCCATGCCGTAAGAGGCTTTTTCCCAATTTTCGATGTTTTTGGGAATGAACATCAGGGTTTTTGGTCATAACTTCTAAGGTTACCGACGGATCTTCAATTGTCGAGAACCATTGGATCCGCCATGAAAAATGGGTCCTATTACATACTACTAGACAAATTAGAAACAAAAATTGAACGTCTTTTTCCAAAAATGTTTTCCTTGGGTTTAACATGGGAACTTTTGACGGCTTCTGGTGGGCAATGTTATCGGGCGATGTTTTTGTTTTTTTTTTTCCTGAAAAGCACATGTGAAAAAGCAAGAAAAACAAATTTGATATTTTTTCTTTCCGGAGTGGGAAGTGATTGAATTTTCAAAATCTCACCGATATTCCCCCCTACGGCCGAAGTGAAAATGAAGGGATTCGTGGTTTATAGGAGAACACAAGAAATCCCTCTCCATGCTGAATCGATCGCCGTTCTAACATTGGAAATCGGTCGCTAACTTTGGCCGTGAGGGGGTCATTATATGTACACATGAATGTTGCAATGTCAAATATGTTGATTTTTTTATAATATCCATGTCATATTTTTGAAACGGCTTTCGGACGTAGTTTGATACGCTGATCACGAATCTGTGATTTGTTTTTGGCAGAGATCAAAAATTAAAATGTTATGACCCAAACAGTTGTTTCTTTTCCCCTCATTTTACGAAATAGTGTAATAACTCTTAAAATTGAAGACTTCCCGCTTCCAAGTTTCAGCACAACAAGAATCTCGCCATGGCCGATGTGATGCATCAAACTAGAATGTTCTAAGTCTTTTTTTTTAAAGTGAATTTTCAAAATTTTGAAAACCTTTCTTTTTTTCTTTTTTTTCATATTTTTTGGGAAAGATCTCCGTGCAGACCTTACGTTGTGAACCCGGCCCCTGAACTCTTAAAACTCACGCGGCAACTGCCAGTTTAATATCGACAAATTGCAAAAAGTACCCTACTTTGCACCCATATAACTCAAAAGGTTGCAACTTGCTGAGCAGGCTTTGATGAGGTCGAATAGTACGGGAGGGCTATTGTTCGATGCAACACACCCAGCAGCCCTATCTCTCTTAGTTTGCCGTGTAGAGGACACCAAAGTTGACATGCATCACTTTTTTGCCACTTTTTGGGTGTCTGGAAATGTGGAAACGAGTCTGAGTCAAAAAGTTACTGACCAATTTGAAATTTCAGTTGTTCCTATGATGTCAAATTGATCACGGAATCTTTCTGTATTGCATTTGTTCTTACAATTTCTCATAGCTAAGGTGCTAGGCGAACATTACGTTTTCCCATAGCGTTACGCCATTTCGTTTTTTGCCCCTAGGGGGCGCCCTAATTATCCGATTTCAAAAATTCGTCCACCAGCAGACGCACCGTAACATTTTACGTCAAAGTATGCCAGTTCGAAGCAGTTCTATCCAGTAGTACACTCACAGTGCAAAAGTGCATTTACAGGATTTGGATGTCAAATTCTGTAATCTGAACGTCAAGCTGGAGGTTCTGTCAGTGTATAATCCCTTGACCCCACTGTCAGACCCAGTTTTTTTTGGGCCCTTTTGCCCCGTTAAGGGGAGTACCCTTTATCCCTCGCCCGTATAGGGGGGGGTGCAACCCCTCCCTATGGTTTTTTGTGTATTCCTTCCAAACCGATGAACGGATCGCTCTGAGATTTGCAGTACCCTCTGGGGCAACCTTTTGACAACTTTTGGTGAATTATTTTGGGAGGTCATGTCAGGTCACAGAGTTATGAGGTCATAAAAGGGAGCACCTCCGAGCAGTTTTCAACAAATACGTGATTATCGCACCTAAACATGACATTGTGGCCTACATCGACTGGTATTATGTGTTTTGCAATGCAATTTTGCAATGCCCAGATGGGTTCCCATTGGAAAAATAATGTTCCAAAAATCGGTGACCTCGGTTGACCTCGTTTGACCTTTCGATCTTTTTTAGCTGACCTACGGTAATTTTTCGTGCTGAATTCGAATTCAGCGTCCATTTTTACCCTGGGGAACTTTAAACTTCGAAATTGGAACTACTCTTGAATCGAACACCAAAAGGTTGGATATTTGGGGTCATGGCTTTGACCTCATTTGGTGTATGACATATTCGTCCGATCACATCGTGTCACATGTCGTTATGTTCGCAAGGTCCCAATAAACATGTTTCCGGCCATGTCGTGCATATTTAGACAGTAGTTTCGATATAACTGACGATTTTCTTCGGAAAATACCCCAAAAATCAATTGTAAACCTTTGACCTGACCTGGAAGGTCAACCATTGACCTTAGAAGGTCATACTGAATTCCAATCGCGAGATCTTGGCCAAATCTATAACTTTGGTATTTTGTTCGTTTTCGTAACATGCACGGTTTCGAATCGCCAGGGGGTGGGCTCGTACCCCCTATACGACCGAAGGTGGTAAAATGCCGAATACTGGCGACGGTTAAAACATCTGTCATCCGAATCAGGTTGAAAAGATGGAACTGATAAACTGACCCAACCTGACCGAAAAAAAAGTTCAACCTCCACTCGATTGAATTGTTTTTAAAGGTCGATTGTTTACACAACTTTGACCGCCCCGCTTAAATCAGGTCTTGGGGTAGAGTAAAACGGACAACGGGGTTCGATGCGTTGATCTTCTGTGCATCTGGAATATGAGTTTCAGAATTTGATCTCTTTTTCGGCAGGCTACATCGATCTTAAACCTTGCGCTTTTGGTGTTCGACCACTCCGAAAAGTGAGAAAATATCACCGAATCGCCCGCTTTCATTTAGTATTGTTTTTGTATGTTCGGGATAAGCACATGTTTGAATCCGCTCTGCATGCATAAAATGCAGTTCTCGTGTCGAGACGTGGCGGGAGGCGCACATTCTCGTTCCCTTCTCCCTCCCCTGCTGAACGTTGGCTTGTCCCAGGGGGGGGTCCATCAGCCGTGGCGCCGCCAAGCGGCAAAACCGTGAACTAGCCTGGAGGGCAGAATGCATTGAGGGCTATGGGGAAAAACCACGTTAAGCCTAATCTCTCATGAAGTATTTGGGGTAGCGCAGAACTAATGGCAGATTTGGAAAGGGCTGTACGAGACGCACCATATTCACATGGAAAAATGCATATACAGGGAATACTGGAATAGCGCGTGCATGATCTAACGCATGCTTTGACCCTTGGCTTTGACCGTGGCGGGCCGCGGCGCCGTTGAGCGTCCCGCTGCTGACGACTTTCGGTGGTAGGTGGAGACTATTTTGGCCGCTGAGCCGCAGCGACCGCAGGTTCCGTGAACAGGGCTTTATTTCAGGAAAATGAAAGCGTTGTGCTATGTTTTTAGCTAAAATTAGTTGTTGAGGTTCCTATACTTTTGTAAACTTCAATTGATTGTAATTTTCTGCGAAATATAATTCAATAGCACAAAAGACTAAAGATTCTTTCTCGATTTACATACTGCTGTTTTTTTTATAAAGCAAATGATGCTAGCGCTAGGATTACCCGTCCAAGCACTACCTGTCTCAGTTCTTGGTCTGAAGGTCAGGCCAAGGTTATACCAACGTCTGGTGGTCTCAGCTTATGAAATAGCCTTGGGCTTGTCCACTGTACCCGGCCTTGATCTGTTGTGTGTGTTTGTGTTATATCACCAGATCCGGCTCATACGATCTGGTGTGTTTGTGTTAT
>JAOTOM010000713.1:0-38413 GCA_034440615.1 Ashinkailepas kermadecensis
TACACATAGCATGTTGATATTGCTCTCCCAAGCAGAAGCATATTGCCCTTTAGAGGATTTGCCTTCAGCAACAATACCATTATTGTGCAATATTAATATTTTCACCTTCATTATTCGCCGCCGTTGGTATTCAGTTTCGCATAAAGATTTGGACGGACTGTGATATGTGAACGGGTGCAAATACACAAACATCCCAATTAAAGCTGGTGCCTTCCCTATGCGGCCGGTTGTTCAGTGCAAGCTGGAATCAGGACAAGAACTGCAATTTAAATGTTGGTTGATAGCGAAGTCTGGCGATGAGCGCTTTGGTATTCAAAGAGTTTAAAATCAACGCATATTTAAATGGAAAGTAAATCGTTTATATATCGCTCCTTGCAAGGAATCAACTTATGCCGTAGCAAACAGCGTAGCAACATCTGTAAGCCTTTGCATAGGGCCATGGAAATATACAGACTGGACTCGTGAGAAGAGCCACTACGTGCAGGTTAATACATTTCCTTTCAAACAACGTATGGGATTACTGACAGACCACCACCAACGTAATGAGCTTTGCCTGGAAGTTCACAAGCATAGCAATGAAAGTGTGGGATTTTGAACCCTTTTTACGACGTATGGGATTTTGCATTTGCATCACTGGTGAATATTGGCTTTCGAACCGGGTGACAAAAAATCCGTTTGAAATAACTCAAAATGCCAAAGACATTTTGAACATGTAATGTAGGTCAGCAATTATGTCCAATCTTTTGAAGATTATAATGGTATCTTCTTTTGTAGAAGATATTTACCCAAAAGCAAAGCTATGGCACAAATGACAAAAACGTTCCTGCTGAACATTTAAAAATTCCGCTAAGAAACTGACGTATGGGGTTTTGTCTTTGCACGGCAGTACAGTTCTCCTAATCTCTCATAACCAAGTGATATCAAGCAACCAATGTTTGTTCGTTATTGGGTGGTTCTCGATGCACTTTTGCACGATCACGACTGATTGCGCCGCCCACACTGTTTCGCCGGTAGGCCGCGGGATTGGGAAATGTCCCGAGTGAGAATGTTAAACGCGGGACCTTTTGAGCTCAACACTTTAACCACTCGGCCATCCCCGCCCCGAGCAACCCATGTGTGAGTCATGCATGTGTGAGGTTTGATTCGCCTATTCCAATCCCACTTCATCCACCAAATTACCTATCTCTCCAATTCCACCCATGCCCTGTTGTCAGCCATGAGGGCATCCAGCTCCACCCATTCTGAGTTGTCTTTTGGGAATTAACATATTCTGACCTTGAAACAGTTTATCTTTAAGGACTTCCCACATTTGACATGTATCTCAACCTGACAATATCTCTGCCCATTGAATTTCACCCCTGGAAGCACCCGAGATACTGTTACACTAGGGTATAATCTTCAAAAATTTAGACACAGATGAATGGTTTAAAATGGCTGTAGATAAAGCACACAGGACACCTCAATGGAAACATATTATTTCATTGCAAAACTCAATGCATGGTTACAAAAATGTTCTGGATGAAAACGCACAACATTTGGCCAACATTTCAGTGGTTAATACCATGCGAAATATCATTTTGTTTTAATGTGATTGAACACAAATACTTGCTTGTTATTACCTGTTCCATTTTGTTTGGTGTTTCACAAGACAACCGAAGTTTTCATTCTAATTGTAGCTATAGCTGATATTCTATAAATCTCTGCTAGAGAGACTGATAGAAAATACATTTCCTAGCCATCCAAAACCAGCCCTCTGTAGCCCAAACGAAAGTTTTTTTTTCTGAAGCCGGCAGTGCACAAGGGATAGTTTGGTAGCCTTCGCTTCTTCATATGGAAGCCTCTGAATGAGATGAAGCAATGCAGCTGCTCTGCTTAAAACGATGCAGCTTCTATGTTCTGCACCCTGCTTTGTTGTTCGAGATGGGGGTGAGAGTTGTCTAGGTTCAGCTTTGATAATGGATAGTCAAATCCTATGCATTTATGCTTCACCGATTGTGGTATGTATGCATGCAATCTTTCTCATATATTTGGTACAATTGATGAAGATTAATTTGAATGCAGCTACACACGTTTCCAATTGCATTGTGTTCAGTGCAGGATGGATAATTCGAGTTGTACCACACAAGGCTGGAGATCTTACGAAGACATGGGGATCTATAATAGTCTCTGGAGATGATAGCTTTTCTGGAGAAGATAATGTGACATCCAGAATAAGGCTGCTTTTCCAACCTTGCTCGTGAACCAAAGTCGCGCTTGTGACAAACATGTTCTGATATTCTTCTGTCACCGCAGGCGATCGGACCGAGGTGCTCAGTATGTTTGGACACCCCCAGCTGGGAGCACTTCGGTGCGGCCACCTGGTCTGCGCCGGATGCAGAAATCAGCTGTGGCTGATGGGCGCCCGGTGCCCTGTTTGCCGGACGCGGTTTCAGGGCAACGAAAACCAGCACCGATACGCCGGATGGCGTGCGATTTTCTTCTAGGTAAGTAGGAAAGGTGCGACACTATGTAGTGTATGGAAATTCGGTTACCTAAAAATATTTTTGTACCAAGAGTGCACGAAGTAAGTGCAATATTTCGTACTCAAACAAAGGAGTCTCTAAGGGCGGGGTCCCAGCCGTTACTACAGGGCAATGTTAAAATAATGATTTTTCGTTAGGTGTGAGATGTCGAAACGAGTACAGTAGGATGTCAAAATTCGACATGGAAACGATGTCATTTAACATAAATTATAAGTTCTTCAAATACAATTCTGATCCAACAGACGCAACAGATCCAACTTTTTCCTTTGCTTTGAGATAGCTAATTTAGGGGTAGATATTTAAGCGATAACGATGCAAAATACCTATCCTGATCAACTGATATTGTATAACAGACCATATCACAGCCAATTATTTTGCTTGGGATTGTGGTAAGAGTTCTTAGTGTGTCACAATCAGCAATGGTGAGTATCAACTGAATACTTACCAACAATATATTGGTAGAAATTAGATATGAAGACTTCATGATGACTCATCATGAAGCAGGATGTCGATACTCCGTTCAGAGGATGTCAATTTAATGTTCAGAGAGTGGTATATTCCACTCTATTTCATGAATAATGTATCACTGCCACAGGGGATGACGGGATTCTGCAGTGCTCAAATAATAGTTTTCCCTTAGGCGTGCGTGATATATCGAAACGATAACAGTAGGATGTCGAAATTCACCGTGGAAACGATGTCTCATAGCATAACTTATAAGGTCTTCAAATACTATTTTGATCCAATGGCTTACTCATATGTGCACCTTTTCCATTTGTTTTGAGACGCCTAATTTAGGGATATCTATTTTATCGATAACGATGCAAAATACCTATTCCTATCAACTGATACTGTATAACAGACCACATCCTTGGTAATCCACTTACATGAAATTGGCTAAGAGATGTTCATGCATTGCAATCCGCAATGGTATGTATAAACGTGATGCGTATCAACAAGCTACTGTTAGAAATTAGATATGAAGGCTTCATAAAGAAATGACGAAGCACGATGTCCGTACTTCGTTGGAAGGATGTCGATTCAGTGTTCAGAAAGTGGTATATTCCACCCTATTTCACGAATATTTTATCACTGGGATTCTGGCCGTTACAGGGGCCGCCATGCTTCCCGGAGAACGGCTGATGAGAACCGTCACCGTCACCGGCCAGCCAACGGTCTTGCCGGGGTACACAGCACCTTGTTTGCCACCGTGTTGTGCAATGTCATGTGTACCTGGCATTGTGTTGTATTGTGACGAGATGCCAAGAAATCCTGCATTACACCCGCGCCTTTTGGTCAAACGTGCAACGTTAATAGAGTGAGATTGACAGGTTCCATGACTGTCACATGAGGCCTCTCAACCACCACAGGACGCATGATGAAAGCATAAAGCTATGATCGCCACAATAAAGGTTGGTTGGTTGGTTGGTTGGTTATTTTGGCTTATGGGTGCATCGACTGCGTTGGTCATACAGCGCCCATAAAAATGTTAGATGGTGCCAATGGTCTTAACCACAACAAAGGTCCTTTTATTTATTACAGGATTACTACAGGATTTAAGACACCACCAGACCTCTAGTGTTGTGGTTGTGCATGTTGATATAGGGATGATAGTTGATGATAGGGATGGACCCAGCCCAAATGGAAGAATGCAGTGGAATTGCAATGACTACCTCACTGAACAACGTCGACTGCTTGAGGCAGCATACATCGCCACTGAAGACACCACGAACATGTCGATGGAATTTTCCAGTCCTGATTTACAAATGTAAATTAGTCGGGCACAACATTAGGCTGCGACGATCAGATGAACGTCGAGAGGTGGGTTTCACCATTATAACCGTAATCTAAACTGAGGACAGGCAAGAGAGCGCACTCACCCACAGACATACACACAAACAGGCATACACACAGACACAAACACATGTACAGACATATGCACAAACACAAATATATGTAGTGGTGGATTGGTGTTTAGGGGCGCGTCGACTGCAAAGGTCATTTTGCGCCCATAACTGTGTTGATAGCTAATATACTATGCTCCTATAGTAGTTAGTAGTTAATAGTCTTCAGGGGCGAGGATATACAACATCAAAACGGGCTTGTTGAAGGGAAGTAAAAATGTCTCCAGACGATACAACCCCAGAGTCATTGTTTAGTAGCATTCGTAAAGTGTCGATGTTTACCCGTCCTAAAATCTGGCGTCGGAGAGGGTCCAGCAGTACACAATCTACTAAAACATGATATACGGTAAGCGGTGCCGAACAGCGTGGGCATAAAGGTTGGTCATCACCGGTCAGTATATAGCTGTGTCGCGAATGTATGGCCAATCCTCAATCGGCAGAGCGTTACTTCCTCCCGTCGCGAGGTCCGGTGAGGACTGCCACATTCCTAGCACCGGCTTTAACACAAATATATGTACAGACAGACACAGCACAGATACTGTCTTACTGTCTTAAGGCAGACGAGGTGGAAATATTCACCACCAGCCCATTCGAATCTGCTTGAAATGTTATAATTTAGTCGGTTATTTCCTGAACCTGCAAAGGTAGACTGATGCACCCATTAAAGCAGGTCAATGGAAGCCATCAACAAAAGATCTGTCTTTGGAAGGAGTAACCAGATTACCAGCCACATCACCTGCCAAGTGTACCATTGGTCAGTTAAAATCTCCCAGAATAGTAGCCTTTTCCAATCACATAAACAAGAGTTTTTTTTACAAGAGGTTTAGAAAGTGAGTTTGAGAGCAAGCAGTAAACACATCTTACATATAGGATTTTTTTTGAACTGCATGAGCATTAGGAGTAGGTACTCTTATTGATTCAAAGTCAATACAAATTTTTTTAAAATACACATTTCGTCTGAATTCCTACTAGGGTCCTCTGATAAGCATAGCTTTTTGCATGAACTGTAACCCCACCACTGGACATACAAATGCCACTTCAACAACATTTTGACCGGGAGTTTTACATGCCGTCAATGCCCCGACACGGCCACCCCGGTGCCGCGTTCCCGGTTTTTGTGGGTCAGTTGCCAACTGGCTATCCCACCCGCAGGCTATAAAGGCGAGCACGTGAAGCGACATGTTTGGGTACAAACTTGCTGTGTCAGTTCCAACGCATTCATATTCTTATATGGCTACAAAGGAGCTAGGCACTGCAGCCAACAGACATGGTTAATTTACTGCAATATTTTGTGTATGAATTAAATGTTAATATGCACAACACTTTGTTTCATATGCAGTTAAAATTCTCCAAAGCTATACAAAGGTTGGAGCAGCACAAATGACCACCTGTGTTCAAGGGAGACATACACTGCCTGTGTATGTCGCTGCTTTGGATGCAGTTAAAATTGGCCAAAGCCAACAAAAAGCTAATGCAGGGAAAGAGCCTGCATGACATGCTGAGGCAGAAAGGCAGTGGCTCCAGCACCTCAACCACCGTCGCAGTTGATTGGATATGGCTTTCTTGAGGGATTAGACCATGCTGACAGGGAGTAGGGTAGCCTTAGTGGGGTTCATCTTCAGGGAGTTGGATGTGAAGTAGGACTGAATAACAAGAATGCTGTTCTGCTGGGGTTTAATAATGGTTAAATCATCAGGATGTACAGTCTAGCAGCTGGGTACCAACGGAATATGATGCTCGACGTACATATGGAAGGTATGCTGGCGAGTCATTTGCGAAGATGCTAAAGAGCAAGGGACCGGTCAGGGACCCCTGAGGAACACCATGGGATAGCAGGAAGGGATAAAGACCCCCCCCCCCTTACCACTTGCTGCTGGTCAGAGGTAGCTATGTAACCACCTTGTGTCGACTCCATACCACTGCAGCTTTTGCATGAGGACACCATGGTCGACACTGCTGAATGCTTTGCTCAGGTCGATGGAGATGTCCGAAGATGTGACCAGGGTCGACACCACGTGTGATCCACTCGACAGTGTCGACCAGGGCATCCTCTATCGAATGGAATGGTCTGTAGGAATACTGGGAGGAGATAAGCATGTGATTATGATAGTTGATTATATGGCTTGCGATGGATTAGCTATGCTATTAACCCACCCCTTCTTTCTCCTCTTCTCATCTTTCTGGTCAGATCATCACACCCCATCTTGGGCAGGGGGTTCTTTATATCACCACCCTAATTTACACACTAAGCATTGCACAAAAGCGAAAGTGGTGTCATCGGAAGGTGCTCGACGAGTAGGGTCCGAAACCAACCCAAAAATTGTACCCCGACGGAATTATTGGAATTTCTTTTTTCAGCACAATACTCATGAATTTGGTCAACATGATGTGGCCACTTATTTTCTCCGGAAATGCATACTTTTCAGTTGGCTGCAAAATAACACCAAAAGTGGGCTTGGAGATGGGTAATATAGCAGAAAAATAATACAAAAAGTGTAGCATAGCCTAACCTAGCATAACCTATGAAAAATTGAAAAAGTGCACGAAACTCAAGCAATTGTCGCATTGGGATGCAACTTGAAGTTTACCCCACTATGGAATGCCAATTATGGAACTAGGCATATACAGCTTCTGTTTTGCTGGGGGGGGGAGGGAGCCATGGTGTCTGTTCAGTTAAGCCACACATAATTTATGTTATTGTGTTTTCCATTATTTTACTCATTTTACCCATAAACACAGTACAAACTTTTGCTGTTTGCATGCACCACATTGTGCTGGATTTGAAATATAAATGTTAGTTGCTTTATTGCCACCATGATAGACTACCTCCTTTCCAAGCTTCATATTTTCATAAAAATTGGCAACATTTCAGTATCGCAAGCCCTTGCCTTGGTATCCATGACATGAGTTGGTTGAAAAACTTGGCATGAAACAATCCAGCATATAGTTCCCTATGCGTTTCAGGCTTGGCCGCTATGAGACACCACACATGTGATGTCATTGCTACAAGGTTTTTAAATCAATGGCAACTGATCAGTAAAATTATTAAATTATGCTGTAAATGCTTCTTCTGTGAGAAAAGTATTTCAGTTTTGTCTACAAAGTATTATTACCATATTCTTGCAACCAAAAACCCATTGTGTGAAACTTGTCCATTAGAAGCAATAACCAAATATATTCACTCAGTTTTGATGTGAATAGAAACTATTTGATTTGAACAAAATAGTTTCTAACACTTACTCTCCTAAAATAAGTAGTTAGTTAGTTATTAGGGTTTTGGGTGCATCAACTGCATTGGTTATACAGCCCTAAAATAAGTAGAAATAAACCTATGAACAACAACAAATAACAACGTGCTTTCTAATTTACTTGGAGATTGCACTCAGTTCTACTGCATCTGGCAGCCAATGTATGACTGCCAGATGACAAATTGGTGCTATGGTTAAATTAGTGAAGGATATGGTTATGAGCCAATTTCCTGAGCAACAGTACATAAAACAATCACAAAAGTATACTTCATTGACAACAAACAAGTCTATACATCCATAACGGATACTCCTGACATGCTCACACCTTGCACATATAAATATTCACAGCACAACTCACGAGCAGGATGCTAGTGCACCAACTGATTCATTTCTTACTGCATATCAGGGTATTGGTTTTGGAAGCAAAAATGGATTAGTTCAAATTATACTAAAAACAGACAATTTACCATCATTTTCTTATCACCACCAGGCAACAATTGGTGTGAATGAAAGCCGCAAAAATTGATTGAAACAAATTCTCATTAATATTAAATACTGTATATATTTTTAGTCCATATCTGAAAATGTTTTAGTTGAAGCCAAGAATGATTTGGAAGGATCTAAAGTGGGAGAGCAAATTGTCAATGTCAAACTGTGTACTGTTACATGTGGGCAAGGTGCGTGGAATGAAGCTGGAAACTAAACATTTTTGACATAAAGGAATTTTGAATTTACTAAATGGAGTGTTTAATTTATTCTTCACCACCTCTGATCAACACCAGATGATGGATGATGGTAATTATGAATAAATTATGGGACAGTGAACAGCAGTGCTGATTATTCTGGGTTAAGGGCATGCACACTACAAGGTCATTTGGTGCCCATTGGTCCCATTTGACACACACAGCAGTGCAAGTTTGATGATGCAGTATTGGTTCAGTATATGTTTGCTGTCTCCAACTGTAAAGCAAGTAGTTAGTTAGTTATTTTGGCTTTAGGGCACTTTGACCAGAGTTGATCATTGGTGCCTGAAAAGCAAGTATCAGTGCAGGAAGCAAGTGATGGGATCTTCAAAATCATGTTCATAAACATGATATTCATGAAAACATCCACAAATTAAAAAAATCCCTGTAAAACACAAATTTACTCAATTTCTTGGAACATGTCATGCATACACAATCTGCACTTGTGGATGCATGCTTAGGTGCATTGTTGTTCAATTCTGTTTCTGTTAATATGCCTTCTTAATATGCATACTTGGACAGGTAATATGCTTAAGTAGCAGTGCTTAAGTTTGTTTTTCACTTGGGGCGAGTTGTCAAAAATATTTCCAATCCAATTCAATCAACTGAGAGGTAAGAACAAGATGCAAAAACAAGTTGTCACATCTTCTGAAGCATGTTAACTAACATCGTGTTCTGAAGGAAAATTCCACAAGTCCTGAAGCACCTTGAAACATAAAAATACCATAGATAATTCCTTTACATGAAGTTGTGTTGCAGACACCTTTTAAGATGATGATGATTATTGGGGTTTTAGGGTGTGTCAACCTATGCAGGTTATATTGCACCCATAACAAACTTGCTTACATGTGTCAGATTGTCACATTCAAATAAAAGATGTCTGGGGAGTAAGATATCACCCAGGTGCATATATCACTTGAAATCGTATCTCTGCAAGGAAGGCCAAAACTGGTTATATATAAATTGGGAATCATTTCCAAGTAAGTCCACTAATCCCAGAGTACGCTCTTCATATCCGAAGTGCGGCCTGTGCTCTACATATGCTGGGCATGCCACCACCAGCACATGGTGCACAGTCAGCACTGCATTACACTTAACACATTCCGGTCTGTCGTCCCTGCACAGTAAATATCTATGTGTTGCTAGCATGTGACCAATTCTGAGGCAACAAATGGCCACTTCATCCCTTCTAGTTTGACTGAATGATGAGGGCCACAGTGCCAAGTGTGGTTTGATTTGCTTTAATTTGCTTTGTTCTATTTGGTCCCAGCTTTCCTGCCACTGCCTGAAAAGCAATGATGATATAGTTGGGTAGTGGTCACTAGCAGGAAATGGAAGCGCACAGTGACATGGGATGTGCTGCATGCCCTGCAGCCTGACCTGCCAGCTCATTTCCACAGATTCATAGATGTGCTGGAATCTAGCAAAAGTGAGACCTGCTTTCCCATACGATGGAGTGAAGTGAGTTGCAATAAAATGTCTTGTACAATGACAAACACCTTTTAAGACAAATTTACCCAAAAAGGTTCCGTATCACCATCCCTAATGAAGAACATGAGCTTGATACTCATACATAAGATACTGTTCAAAGGGAGACACTAAGACTCCATAAGCACTCATGAAGAAATGGGATGTTGATACTTCCTTTAAAGGAGCCAACTGAGTGTTCAGGAGGCGGTATATTCAATATCAAGCTACCTACCCGGATGATTGTCATCTTTTTCAACAGATCCATTTATATGCAAACCTAACCTGACCATAACTGAGGAACACATTTGGTGTTTTCCAAAACTGTGGGAGCTGGACATGGGAAATGAACTTCCAATACCGTTCAACACCACACCCACGGTACTCTCAATACTCCCTGAGGGAAAAATGTACGGAAAACGGCGATTGCTTCCTGATTACAATTTAGTACCTAACTGCCAAATTAAAATATGGTAATCCTGAAGCGGAAGCACCCCTACATTCGTCCACCACACAACAGGGAGGAGCTGAACTGGCAACTTTACTTTGTTGACTACGCTTGGATTGTCATGTTTTTCCATACACAAAAGCACTATAATTTGTTGATAATTCACAGGCTGATGAATTTGGTAGCCTTTTTGGAGCAATACAGCCTGCCATCTGTCGGCACGCAAGTAAGCTCAGGTGCCGTTGGGCGTCCTACGGTGTCATCTAGCGGTAGAATTCAGAACTATTTTTGGTACTTATGAATCTTGGTACTTATGACCTTTGGTACTTGTGAATCCGCCCTGCCCACGGATATTTTAGAAGTTATCTGGCAGCTTTGGAACTTATGAATCTTGGTACTTATGACCTTTGGTACTTGTGATATGGACCCCTTAATATGTGCTTCCGATTCTGGCACTTCTGGCAATGCACCCGTCACCTATACCCACGGGCGCTGATTTCTGAAAATTATTTGGGGTGTGGGGAATACATCAAGGCAATGGGCCCGCCCAACCGAATTGGTGTGGGGGGCGGATACTCCATATCATCGCATGCTAAAAGTTGAGATTATTTCGGGTGGGTGAGCAAAGCCAACATTGAGGGGCCCTTATAATAAGAATATAACACGACCCCCCATCACTGTACGAGCCATTTGACCCGTCCGCCGCCGTATCGGGTATGGGTTCGGGTCCCACGGGTTCGGGTCGGGTCGGGTCCAATGGGTTCGGGTCCAACCGTATCGGGTATGGGCTACCATTGGCCCCGGAATGGTAAAGGCACGATTAAATTGCGGTGATCAGCGTTAACATGCAGTATGGTGATGGAGTGTAGGCGCCTGGGCAATACGAGAAAGTCCATCATTGTAGAAAGGATGTACCTATCCCCAGGGAAAGGACTGTGGTTGTATATATATATATATATATATATATATATATATATATATATATATATATATATATATATATATATATATATATATATATTTATATTTTACATATACATATATACATATACATATATATATATATATATATATATATATATATATATATATATATATATATATATATACACACACACACACATGGGGTGGAGGGTCACATGCATGGTCGCATTCCCCCGCTGTATTGATATGACTCGTGAATGAACGGTATGGAGGAGTATGGCATGCTATAATTGTAATAGTATAGAACAAGTGCATGCTAAAAAGGAATGTATATATTAAAACACGTACCACCTGGTCTTGGAGGCACGTTAATGGACGACAGGCCTTCTGCCTCGCTGCTGGCTTCTGGCTTATGGCTCGGTACAGAAGTGGTCCACTGTTCTTTTCAGAAGAAGGCATGGCAGACCAATGGCTCTCACATTTTTGCTGGTCGGCTGGCCTCTTCGGTCGTCTCGACGCTGTCTGAGCTCTCTCCGTGAGTGAGACACTGCCCGAGTGAGTGTCCCCGAGCGAGAGCGAGATCCAGAACGTGTCACAGAGTGTGTGAGAGAGATTTCTCTCTGCCTTCCAGTTTTTCTTCGATGGGCTGTAGCCCCGCCTCCTCCACTCTTGGCCATTCCCAGTGCTCCGGATTGTAGTCTTTCTCTTGATTGATGGGAGTGCATTTTTTCTTCCCTTTAGGCCGTGTATGTTGTGAAATCGCCTGGGGCCGTCAGGACGGTCTGTGTGTCTGGAAATTTCCCGCGCCACCGATCTCACAGCTGGCCGGCCTTTCTCCTTATGTTGCTAGTGACCAGCTTGCCATCAAAACATTCTTGTTGTTGACTGGTTGGGACGGGGTAGCGGGCGAGAACGAGGTAATTAACCCGGGTTCGGCGCTTAATTGCTCCAGTCTTCGCTCCCGCCATTAATCCGCACAGGTGCGCGCTAGTCGGGTTCAGTCGGGCGGATAAAAAAATACGCAGTGAGAAGGGACAGCTGGTGGCTGGGATCTGACCGGGCGTCTTGCGGCCTGGTCCGGCATGAAAATATTGAAAATTGCATGCCGAAAAACATGGAAGCCTTCTTACATAATCAGCCGCCTAGAGGTCCGTCTAAAGTCTTGTTCAATTGGGAATTATTAAGATTGAGTTTTCCACAGAAGTGCAGTGTACAGTGCACAGTGGAAGTACGGCTTGTTTATGCGGACACTTTTCTGGACTCACGCGAACGGTGCGGCCACTTGGGACTTGGGGTGAGCGTACCACATTAACCGGTATGCCAGTGCTGTTGGAAAGTCATTCAGCACTTCCTTCGTTAATTAACATATCTCAGACGATCGAAAGTCATTGTATTCGTTTTGTTTTAACTCCAACATATTAAAAATATCTATTTTTCCCTACTTCAGCGTACAAAATAAATCCTAGTCACGGACCTGTCAAAGTATGAGATATTCCAAAACACACCTCAATGTCTTGGGTTTCAGGCGCCACTGCGCCTCCGTCTGACTGTGGGAAGATCGGGAGTCTTCGAAGTCAACGAACGCCGTGGGAACTTGCATCGCAGTGCAGTATCAACAGCGCCAACGACAGCAACAACAGCCATTGCTCCCTGGACACTTCGCAACGACAACCTATGAATCGACCTGCAGCGAGTTCGTATCAGTGTGAAGTGTGTGACAAGTCGTTTAGGCATCGTGGATGGCTGTCTCAACACCGCAGAGTTCACACCGGTGCCAGGGCGTGCAGTGGCGGTACCGCGGGCACATCTCCAGACCAGACAATCTTTGCTAATACATTTAACCGGGCGTCGTCCATAATGACGGGAACCGGAGAAAGCCATTCGGGTATGACGTGTGACGGCACTTTTGCTGGCAACTGCCATTTCGTTCAACACATGAAAGTACACACCGGAGAGAGGCCACACAAATGTTCGACTTGTGGTCGGGCGTTTGCGACCAAGTACCGTCTGCTTGATCATGTGAGAACACACACCGGAGAGAAACCTTACAAATGTGAGACATGTGGCAGGACGTTCGCTACAAGGGCGGTGTTGGTTAGACATATCAGAACACATACCGGAGAGAAACCTAACAAGTGTGAGATGTGTGGCAGGACGTTTGCTCGCAGAATCACGTTGACTATCCATTTGAGAACACACACCGGAGAGAAACCTTACAAATGTGTGACATGTGGCCGGGAGTTTGCTGTCAGGAATTACTTGGTTGAGCATGTGAGAACACACACTGGGGAGAAACGTTACAAATGTGTGACATGCGGCCGGGCGTTTGCTGACAGGAAATACTTGGTTGAACATGTGAGGACACACACCGGAGAGAGACCTTACAAATGCGAGACATGTGGCAGGACGTATGCTATCAAGAGGAATTTGTCCAGGCATATGAGAACACACACCGGAGAGAAACCTTATAAGTGTGAGATATGTGGCAGGACGTTTGCTCGCAGAATCACTTTTACTATCCATTTGAGAACGCATACCGGAGAGAAACGATACAAGTGTGAGATATGCGCCTGGGCGCTTGCTGGCAGGAGCAGCTTGATTAGACATCTCAAAACGCACACCTGAGAGATACTTTACAATCGTAAGACATGTGATAGGGCGTTCATTTACAGGGCGTGTTTGGTAGGACACATGATAATCCACACTTGAGAGGGACTTTACATGTGCGGAATTGTCGTATTACGTTTACTATCAGCACATTAAGAACTGGTGAAATGTCTCGGTGAAACATATGGGAACCCGAGTCAGTGGGTGAGTGAGTGAGTGAGTGTGAGGGTGAGTGAGTGTGAGAATGAGTGATTGTGTGAGAGAGGGAGAGAGTGCGAGACAGTGAGAGAGAGAGAGAGAGTGAGAGATTGGTTGGTTGGTTGGTTATTGGTTTTATGACATATCCACCGTTGAGTCATGTAGCGTCGCCAATCTCTCACGCCGATTGGTCGCGGGCGAAGAGTAGCGACAGGTGAGACTCGAACTCACAACCTTTCGATTGTGAGACGGGCAACTTACCCCTAGACTACTCGTCCCCAGAGTCAGAGAGAGAGAGATGGAGTGTGATAGAGAGTGTGTGAGAGAGAGCGAGAGCGAGAGAGAGCGAGAGAGAGAGAGAGCGAGAGCGAGAGCGAGAGAGCGAGAGAGCGAGAGAGCGAGAGAGCGAGAGAGCGAGAGAGCGAGAGAGCGAGAGAGCGAGAGAGCAGAGAGAGAGAGAGAGAGAGAGAGAGAGAGAGAGAGAGAGAGAGAGAGAGAGAGAGAGAGAGAGAGAGAGAGAGAGAGAGAGAGAGAGAGAGAGAGAGAGAGAGAGGGTGGGAGAGACGGAGAGAGAAAGGGGCAGGGGCAGAGACAGGGAGAACACACACATCGGGGAGCGACCGTACAATTCTGAGACATGCAGCAGAACGTTTACTCGGAGGACACATTTAGTGCGACACGTTATAAGCCATACCGAAGTGCGGAACTTAGAACACTGATCAGGGCGACATTAGACACATGACAGCTGACACATTAATGTGTGCTGGGATTTGCGACAGGAGAACCACACGCCATCTGGCATCGACTCTACACATGTGGCCCTGGTTCGAAGGCGTTCAGAAAAGCGATGCGTGGTAAATCACAGTGTCGGAAAGTATGTACTGCTGAGTGTTTAGTGTTGCTTGTTTAGAGCGTGCTTTTCTCGTGATTTATGCTACTGAAATAAAGGCAGTGTGGCTCCATTGGTCGCTCGTACGCCATTGTTTATACCGCGGGCCTGCCAGGAGGTGGCACATGGTGTGAAATGAGGCGAGATCCACGCGTATTCGGGACGGCTGCGACCATTGCATCGATTTGCGAACACGCTTGTGGACAGTTTGGTTTGGTTTGGTTCAGTTTGGTGCACGAGCTTGGCATCTAACTGCTGTGATGCTTTTCAGTCGGAAAGGTGTGCACCATGAACTTGAAGTGTTCAACTTCGATGCGGTACAACTTAATATGTGCTTCCAATTCTGGCACTTCTGGCAATGTACCCGTCACCTGTATCCACAGGCGCTGACTTCTGAAAATTATTTGGGGTGTAGGGAATACATAAAGGCAATAGGCCCGCCCAACCAAATTGGGGTGGGGGTGGGGGCATACTCCATATCATCCCATGCTAAAAGTTGAGATTATTTCGGGTGGGTGAGCAAAGCCAACATTGAGCGGCACTTATAATAAGAATATAAAACGACCCCCATCACTGTACGCGCCATTTGACCCGTCCGCCGCCGGCTTGGTCTGCACGTGATGGCCCCAGCCAACAGTATGGCGGTATGGGTTACCGTTGGCCCCGGAATGGCAAAGGGACGATTAAATTGCGGTGATCAGCGTTAACATGCAGTATGGTGATGGAGTGTAGGTGCCTGGGCAATACGAGAAAGCTCATCATCGCAGAAAGGATATACCAATCACAGGGAAAGGACTGTGGTTGTATATACATACTTGGGGTGGAGGGTTCATATGTATGGTCACATTCCCCGCTGTATCGATATGGCTCGTGAATGAATGGTATGGAAGAGTATAGCATGCTAGAATTGTAATAGTATAGAAAAAAGTTCATGATAAATAGGAATATATATTAAAGCACATACCACCTGGTCTTGGAGGGACGTAAATGGAGGACAGGTGTTCTGGCTCGTAGCCGGCTACTGGCTCGATGCAGAAGTGGTCCACTCTTCTTTTCCTCTCGATGTCCTCAACCAGTCCTCGCCCAGGCCTCAGAGCCGAGCGAACACCTCCGTCAGCAGCAAGAGTGGAACCATGAGTGAGCGAGTTGACAAACGGTACAGCTGCTTGGGGTCCGTGTACCACAGTAACCAGCATGGCTGTGTTGTTGGCTTACCACAGCCGCCCCGATAAGGGTCTTGTAAGCACGATGGTGGCATTCCGGAGGCTCACGCAGTTTCCACCGTCCATCCCTCTAATCCCTCCGTCCATCCCTCTTCCCTTCCCAGTATCCATCACGTGCCTGCGTCCCTTTGTATGTCCTGCATCCAACCCTGCAACAACCCCTCCCTTGTCACGAGCAGGCAGGCCAGCTTTCCCTGGTCTACTCGTCAGCTCAGTTTTATCGGAGTAGTCGCGCCCCCTCGGCCCGTTTCCCGGGGTTGACGTAGTCCTGGAGGCTGAGATCCCCCGTCGCACGGTGCTAGTTGTGACGGGGAAGCAACACGCCGCTTTGGTCTCGATATCCCGGAAGGGCGGGCGGGCCAGGAGGGCCCCATACGGGCCAAGCGACAGGTCGCCTCGGGCTGGGGACCTGGGCTCTCGCCTGGTGCCTGCCGACCCGACCGGCCGGGGTCAAGGGGTGGGCGAGCTGTTAGTGCGGTTGGGGCGGTGAGTTTCTATCAGCCGTGTGAAGGTGCCGTTCCCCCTTGTAGGGCCCCTGAGTGGTGGGGCGCCACGAGGAGCCGAAAACAATACGTATAGAGCGTATAGAGCGTACTTGTAGAGCGTATAGAGCGTACTTGTTTTCTGTTGACGGTGGTGAGCTGGCAGGGTGTGCAGAACGGAGGTTCGCATATCTGGTTTCTCTACGAGTGTAATATACCGTGCATAGAGCGTAGGACCGTGTGTTATACGTTCAGTGCCGAATACGTTCAGGACACGAAGAAACACAACAGCTACGAACAATATTGTGTTGACTTTTAACTCCACACTCCGCCCGTTGCGATGTACGTTGGCTAGGTGAAGGTGAAGGTTCGCGTTTTCGTCCCAAACCCTATGCGGTGCTTTCGATGCCAGCTGGCACACCACCTAGTGTTGCCGTGGTCTTCCGACTCGTGGTAGATATGGCGCATCAGAGCACACCGGCCAAAAATCCTGCTCGGAAGAGCTGTGGTGTTTAAATTCGCGGCCAGGGACAGGCACCCACACTGTCTGCGACAGAGCCTGTCCAGTTCATGTTATGGAGAGAGAAATTCTTGCACTAAAACGCACTAAACAGATAGCGTATCGTCAGGCGAGGAGGATCTATGTGGGTACCCATCCCACAGTGTCGTATGAAGGTAAAGTAAAAGGCACTCAACCTGCCACCACCCACCGGGAGCCTCCCAGTGCTTCCCAGTTTTTAGCTCAACTCAGTGACTTATTACGATGATTTTGACTCGTCTGCACCTCCTTCCCGGAACGGGGCCTGGTCCCTAATACTGAAACGCCCCGCCAATTTCCTCGGTTCCAATGTCCAAGAATTGTCTAACTGTGATGTTTGAGGTGACAATTCGGAGATAATCAAGACAGGTTAAACATATCGAAATATACATATATATCGACTGCTCAGTTCGACGTAATCTATCCCCTCCAAAAATAGACTCATGCCACCTGGTGTAGGGTGAGAAAAAAGCGAGTTATATGCGCTACATGACCAGTGGCAGTTGATGCGCCCTATTCCAAAATAATCAATCAATCAATCAGCCGTGGGTATCTTATGCCTTCTCAAGTGATAAAATATTCCAAAACACACTTCAATGTTTTGGGTTTAAGGAGGCACTGCGTCCACGTCTCACTGTGGTAAGATCAGGAGTCGTGGAAGTCCACGAACGACGTCGGGAATTGCATCGCAATGCAGCATCAACAGCGCCAACGACAGCAACAACTGCCAGCGCTACCTGGATGCCAGTGACGCTTCGCAACGACAACCAATGACTCGACCCGCAGCGAGTTCGCATCACTGTGAAGTGTGTGACAAGTCGTTTAAGCATCGTGGATAGCTGCTTCAACACCACGGAGTCCATACAGGTACCAGGGTATGCAATGATGATGGCGAGGGCAGATCTCCAGACCAAACAGTCTTTGCTGAGACATTGCACCGGGCATCGTCCATGATGACCGGAACCTGAAAAACGTCATGCAAGTGTGAGACATGTGACGTTACTTTTGCTGCCAAGTGAAGTTTGGTTCAGCACATGGAAGTCCACACCGGAGAGAGACCTCTCGAATGTGAATTATGTGGCCGAACGTTTGCTGCCAAGCGCAATTTGGTGGGACATATGAGAACACACACCGGAGAAGAACCATTGACCTGTGAAACATGCGGCCGGGCGTTGGCTGCGAAGAAAACTTCGTTCGGTTAGGCATTTCGGAACACACTCCAGAGAGAAGCCTTACAAGTGTGAGATATGCGGCAGAACGTTTCTTATCGGGATGGGTTTGGTTCAACAGATGAGATCACACACCGGAGAGAGACCCTACAAGTGTGAGACATGCGGCCGGGCGTTTGCAGCCAGGAACAGTTTGGTTGCACATTGGAGAACATACACCGAGGTGAGACCTTACAAGTGCGAGACATGCGGCAGAACGTTTCTTGCGAAGATGAATTTGGTTACACATATAAGATCACACACCGGAGAGAGACCTTACAAGTGTGAGACATGTAGCCGGGCGTTCGCTGTTAGATGCAGTTTGTTTAAGCATATCAGAACACAACGGGGACAGACCCTACAAGTGTGAGACATGCGGCAGAACGATTCTTGTGAAAATGAGGTTGATTGCACATATGAGATCACATACCAGAGAGAGACCTGAGAGGTGTTCGCTGCCAAGAACAATTTGGTTCGACATATGAGAACACACACCGGGGAGGGGCGTTGTACATGTGGAGAACGTGGCCGGACGTTTGCCTGACTCGGGTGTGGGATTAGGCACGTGCCATCTGACACAGGGGGGTGCGACACAATTTGTGACAGGAGAACTCACTCTACACATGTGGACATTGTAGGAGCGTGTTGCAGAAAGGTGTAGCGTGGTTAGCGATAGCATTGCAACGACAGATCGTTTTGACGACAAACATCATCGCGAGGGTAAATAGAGAAGATTCACGAATTTTTCTGGACTGTTCCGACCAGAAGTGTCAACGTAGGAACACGATTGCAGAAAGCCACGCTCGGTGTAAAATTTCTTTAAATCACTTTTTTTCTCTTTTTTGTGTTATAGTTAGGTGTGCACTTATCATTTATCACGTATCACTTTTTGTTAGAGTTAGGTGTGCACTATGGACTTCAAGTGTTCACTATCGATGAGACACTTGCCATTCCAACTGTATGCAGGCGACACCCGCTCTCTCTTTCTCTCTCTCTCTCTCTCTCTCTCTCTCTCTCTCTCTCTCTCTCTCTCTCTCTCTCTCTCTCTCTCTCTCTCTCTCTCTCTCTCTCTCTCTCTCTCTCTCTCTCTCTCTCTCGCTCTCGCTCTCGCTCTCGCTCTCGCTCTCGCTCTCGCTCTCGCTCTCTCTCTCGCTCTCTCTCTCTCTCTCTCTCAGACTATCTCTCAGACTCTGCCTCAGACTCTTCCTCAGACTCTTCCTCAGACTCTGTCTCAGACTCTGTCTTAGACTCTGTCTCAGACTCTCTGTCTCAGACTCTCTTTCTCAGACTCTCTGTCTCAGACTCTCTGTATCAGACTCTCTATCTCAGACTCTCTGTCTCAGACTCTCTGTCTCAGACTCTCTGTCTCAGACTCTGTCTCAGACTCTGTCTCAGATTCTGTCTCTGTGTCTGCCTCTGTGTCTTCCTCAGACTATATCTCAGTGTATTCCTCAGACTCTGTGTCTGCCTCAGACTCTGTCTCTGTGTCTTCCTCAGACTCTGTCTCTGTGTCTGCCTCTGTCTCTGTCTCTGTGTCTGCCTCTGTCTCTGTCTCTGTGTCTTCCTCTGTCTCTGTCTCTGTGTCTGCCTCTGTCTGTCTCTTCCTCTGTCTCTTCCTCTGCCTGTCTCTGCCTCTGCCTGTCTCTGCCTCTGCCTGTATCTGCCTCTGTCTCTGCCTCTGCCTCTGTCTCTGCCTCTGCCTGTCTCTTCCTCTGTCTCTGTCTCTGCCTGTCTCTGTCTCTGTCTTCCTCTGTCTGCCTCTGTCTCTGTCTCTGTCTGCCTCTGTCTCTGTCTCTGTCTCTGCCTCTGTCTCTGCCTCTTCCTCTGTCTCTTCCTCTGTCTCTGCCTCTGGCTTCCTCTGTCTCTTCCTCTGTCTGCCTCTGTCTCTTCCTCTGTCTGCCTCTGCCTCTGCCTCTGTCTGCCTCTGCCTGTCTCTGTCTGCCTCTGTCTCTGTCTTCCTCTGCCTCTTCCTCTGTGTCTCCCTCTGTCTCTGTCTCTGTCTGCCTCTGTCTCTGTCTCTGTCTGCCTCTGTCTCTGTCTCTGTCTCTGTCTCTGTCTCTGTCTCTGTCTCTGTCTGCCTCTGTCTCTGTCTCTGTCTTCCTCTGTCTCTGTCTATGTCTGCCTCTGTCTCTGTCTCTGTCTCTTCCTCTGTCTCTGTCTCTGTCTGCCTCTGTCTCTGCCTCTGTCTCTGTCTGCCTCTGTCTCTGCCTCTGTCTCTGTCTCTTCCTCTGTCTCTGCCTCTGTCTCTGTCTCTGTCTGCCTCTGTCTCTGCCTCTGTCTCTGTCTCTGTCTGCCTCTGTCTCTGTCTCTGTGTCTGCCTCTGTGTCTGTCTCTGTCTCTGTCTCTGTGTCTGTCTCTGTCTCTGTCTCTGTGTCTGCCTCTGTCTCTGTCTCTGTGTCTTCCTCTGTCTCTGTATCTGTCTCTGTCTCTGCCTCTGTCTCTGTCTGTGTCTGCCTCTGTCTCTGTGTCTGCCTCTCTCTCTCTGTCTCTGTATCTGTGTCTGCCTCTGTCTCTGTGTCTGCATCTGTCTCTGTCTCTGTCTGCCTCTCTCTGCCTCTGTCTCTGTATATGTCTGTCTTCCTCTGTCTCTGCCTCTGTCTCTGTCTCTGTCTCTGTCTGTCTGCCTCTGTCTCTGCCTCTGTCTCTGTCTCTGTCTGCCTCTGTCTCTGCCTCTGTCTCTGTCTGTCTCTGTCTCTGTCTGTCTCTGTCTCTGTCTCTGTCTCTGTCTCTGTCTGCCTCTGTCTCTGTCTCTGTCTGCCTCTGTCTCTGCCTCTGTGTCTGTCTCTGTCTTCTTCTGTCTCTGTCTCTGTCTCCCTCCGTCTCTGTCTCTGTCTGCCTCTGTCTATGTCTCTGTCTCTTCCTCTGTCTGCCTCTGTTTCTGTCTCTGTGTCTGCCTCTGTCTCTGTCTCTGTGTTTGCCTCTGTCTCTGTCTCTCTGTCTGCCTCTGTCTCTGTCTCTGTCTTTGTCTCTGTCTCTGTGTCTTCCTCTGTCTCTGTCTCTGTGTCTTCCTCTGTCTCTGTCTCTGTGTCTGCCTCTGTCTCTGTCTCTGTGTCTCCCTCTGTCTCTGTCTCTGTTTCTGCCTCTGTCTCTGTGTCTGTATCTGTGTCTGCCTCTGTCTCTGTGTCTGTATCTGTCTCTGTGTCTGCCTCTGTCTCTGTCTCTGTCTCTGTCTCTGTCTCTGTCTCTGCATATGTCTCCGTGTCTGCCTCTGTCTCTGTGTCTGCCTCTGTCTCTGTGTCTTCCTCTGTCTCTGTGTCTGCCTCTGTCTCTGTCTCTGTGTCTGCCTCTGTCTCTGTCTCTGTGTCTGCCTCTGTCTCTGTCTCTGTGTCTGCCTCTGTCTCTGTCTCTGTGTCTGCCTCTGTCTCGTGCCGGGGCCACAAAAAGACGCTCTGGGGCCACACAAATTCGCTTCGGTCCACCAGAATGCGCGCAGGGGCTGACCCGATACATACCGCGGGCCCAGAAAACTCGCTCCGAGGCCCGAAAATCTGCAACAGGAACCGCCAAGATCGCGTTGGGGGTCACAGCTAAGTACAACGCGCCCCGCAAACTCGAACCGGTTGCCCAAATATCGCGTTCGGGACCCACAATTCCCATCGGTAGTTCCAAAAATTTGGTCTGGGCATCAAACATTCACGCCGGGCTCCCAAAAATTGGCCTCTTGGGCCCCACATAAGCACAGTGGGAACCAAAAAATCGCTTCGGTATCGGAAAAAAATAAAGCCGGAGCCTTCAAAAATATGGAGGGATTCCAAAAAATAACTGTCCCGGGTCAGGAAAATGGCTCTGGAGCACCGAACATATCATCAGATGCCTTCACAAATCGCGTACGGCCCAGAAAACATACCGGAGCTCGAAAAAATATAGGTGAGATACGAAACATGGCGCCAGGGGCTCGAAGAATCAGGCCGGGATTCGGACTTTAAAGAAAGTTCAGAAGAGATCCACAAAAATCGCGTTGAGCCCAGGAAACTGGCGTTGGGTCCCCGGAACCATGCGCCTGGGCGCGATAAGTCGCGCTGGGACCCAGACAAGCGCACCGAAGCCCCAAAATTGTATTGGGGTCCCAGAAATATGCGTCAGAAGCCCCAAATAAAAACAACGAGACCCTAAGAGCACGTCGGCGGCCGAAAGTGCAACTGGCCCTCCAAAGCGCAGAGTCTCGCAAAAAGTGACAGGGCCTTAAAACATGCGTTGCAGCCTTAAATAAACATATCGGGAGCTCTACAAAAAATACATCAGAAGCTCTCAAGGCACACAGGGGCCATGCGACCGCACAAGGGCCTGAAAAGGGGGCTGGGGCCGCAAAAAGCAGCATGGCCCCAAGACGAACAAAAAGAACGAGCATTAAATAAACACATCGTGATCTTTGAAAGCGCCCCGACACCTAAAAATATCCGCGGTGCACAAAAAAACAAAACCCTAAAACGAGCAGGGCTTTCGAAAATGTGTTGGGCTCCTAACAAAAATGGATTGAAGCCCTAAGACACATCCGTAGACGGAGAAAGACAAAACGGGTCCAAAGAAGAACAATGAGGCAGGGCCTTGGTTGGGTTGCCAATCTGGGAGCATATTTAATCAAAAATATGAGGTGCATCAAAGCTCATCGGGGATCCGCATGTCTTAACTACCATACAATGTTGGAAGTAGGGAACTAATTATCGAATTTAATTAATCGAATTTTCGCAGCGAACGATTAGCGAACGAATATGAATCATTCCATCACGTCGAATATGGCGCAAGTCTATCATGTGGCAGTAATTAGCAAAACGTAGGAGGCCTAGCAGAAACCGTATCATCGCACGAAGTGTGGTGAATGCGCCGAATGCGCAAGATGTGCATGTGCACGAACGTTGGCGTCCTGGCGACCGGGCGCTATGAACTGGATTGTCTGAAACTGGGAAATTTTACATTTTAAAGTAATTGGTATAGGTGTAATTTCAGCAGTGTGAGGTGACTTATCAAGGGATGCCAAAAGAAAACATTATAACAGGGTGGGGGAGTTAGGATTGAAATCCGACGAATCAGAAACGATAGTGGTAGATTAGGCCCCTCCATAGGAAAATTCAGTTGATCACTAATTATTTTGTTTAAAAGGGTCCCCTTTGGCAAAATAGTGGTCGAAATCCGAGGACATTCTTAATGGGGTAGGTGGATCCCCTCCAAATACGTTTCCCACCCTCCCCCTTGATGCAAATATAGGTACGCCACTTGTGTCCCAATAATTTTCAGAAACATGGGGCATGGTCAACATTGAGGAGGCAAATTCCCCCTCACAAGCATACAAAACAACACTGATGCCCCATACAACTTGGGAGGAATGATGTTTTTAAATCCATTTTTTCCTACAAACTTGTCTTCTGTGATTATAGCCTGTATTATTAGAGCTTCCCAGGTTCAATACCTTCTCAACAACGTCATTTACAAAACGGTGCAGCACAGCGAAAACCATGGGCGCGATGGCGTGGAATTTGAAGGTTTTGCATTATTTATGGATGGCCATTGTTGCATTGTTGCATTGTCATTTATGCACTGTTGTTCAATGCTTGTTCTTGCCGTAAATTTATTCGCTGAGGATGTATTATTTTAGCTTGTGTGCCAGGTGCCTTACAGCCCGCATCAAGTGTTATACAAATAAATAAATCCCTAAGAAGGCTATAAGAAAACCAATTCAATCCACTTCTCGTTGTTACCTTCGCGAAATTGTCGTCCCAGAACTGAGAAATGATCGTTTAAGCTTACTTATGATATCAAATTGTTCGGAATGACTAACAGAAGTGATGAATCAAGCTATATTCAGTTAGACTTGGTGGATATAACAGTGAGTTGACCAATGGGAGATATCTTTAAGATATGTTCAGCACCAGCCCTGCCAGCTCGCTGGAATGTAGAGGCCAGCGGTATTATTATTCTAGTCGAGAAAGCATTAAGACCTTGGGTTTGTTTTCGTACTTAGTTATTTATTCCCATTTATTATTTATACCCTGGCAAGGCTCAGTTCTCAGCGAAAAAAAAAATTATTGCTATTGCGTTTTGCGTAAATGATGCACCATGCCAAGAACAAACAAGACGTCAATATGAAATCATGTTTCCCATTCTTGAACCATACCAAGAGCCTAAAAATCAATAGGAGGCCCCCATTCGGGGAGCAGGAGGCCCCCTTCCAACATTGCCCCTCCCCCCCGGAAGAATTTCGTGGCGACGCCACTGCGAAGGGCAACTGCGTGCGTCGTTTTGTTGCACTTTGGGACAGTGTTATCTCGTTCTTGAGTGGAACAGAACTTGGCCAGAAACTTACTGATGCAAAGTGCGACATCTTCTACCTGTCGGATATTTTTGACAAGCTGAATGTCCTGAACAAAGAGCTCCAGGGGAAGACTCCAACCTGTTGTCCTGCAAGGAGGCGATCACTGTATTCAACGGGAAATTCAAGCTGTTCTGGTTGAACCTAGGGAGATAAGAGTTTGCTCAGTTTCCCTCCTTGGGAGATACATCGAGCGAGCTGATTGATGATGACTTAGTCGTGTATGTTGACCATCTGAAGCATCTGCATGATATGCAAGCTCGCTTCTCTGACCTCCTCCAAATGACGGCGCCACACTGGTTTGTGAACCCGTTCGTTGCCGATGCATCTGACGTTGACATCACCAAACAAGAAAACTTCATAGAACTGCAAAACGACACAACAGCTCAAGCGATATTCAAACACGGAGGACGCCAGAAGCTGTGGGTGAGCGAAGAAATGCCTAAGAAGTACCCACTACTCTGGAAAGAAGTGAAATTGTTCTTACTCGCTTTTCCAACATCCTACTTGGTGGAGTCAGGCTTCAGTGAGGTTATTTCTCTACTTTCGAGGACTCGAAATCGCCTCGACATCGAGAAAAGAGGCGATCTACGTCTCGCTCTGACGACGCTGGAGCCAAACATTGAAAATTTGGCAGCCTTACACCGGCCGCAGGGATCCCATTGAAAAGCGTATGGAGACAGATACTGATTGCACATGGATTCCTTATTGTTTTATGCATATTTGTGAGTTTTCAAATTCAATTTTCACCTGAATTATGAAGTCCATTTATATACAATTGGAGCATAAATTTCAAGTCCATAGTTCTATCCAAACTACAATCATTGCTATATCTACTTCCCAATATGCAGCATCTCTGGGGGAGGGGGGGCACGAGATTGCCTTGGAGGGGGCCACTACCGCAAAAAAGGTGGAGAAACCCTGAACAATAGCACTGTCCTCTCCAAAAACAAAATATCCCCCATTTTCTAGTTTGCAGGTCGAATGGTGCGACAGTCACAAGGTGTTCATTTATTATTTCAAAGAATAAAATTCAAAGAATACAATTTCAAAGAATTTCTTTGGCATAAGGTTCGCAACTCCCTTGGAAGTCACATGGTGTTTCTTATGCTACAAACAGGAAGGATACTATAGGGTAGTTTCTTCCCTGGCCATGAGTAGTCTAGTTTGGACCAAGCGTATGCGATATTTAAGACCTCGGAATACAGCGGTTCGTAAGGACGACGGAGTTAACGCTCGCTCGACAAGAAAAACGCTTGTTCTATCTGGAACCCTCGTCTGGCGGTCTCCGGGGGCTTCTCTCCCTTTACACACATATATATAAACATGGCACTACCTACGCAAATACATCCTCTAGGTACAAGCGGTGCTCTCATTGGTTAGCACCACATGACGCGCCAACCCAAAAGTGAACCGGGCTGGGATTGGCTCGGTTGCCCAGCGGCCATCTTCCGGGGTCAAAAGTTCGCGGTCGCGTGCACCGAGCGAGTGACGACATTGGCTATCTGCAGACGGAGCTACCGCCGGGGCGGGGCGGTTGGCCTGGCAACCCGCAATGATTCATAGAGGCTCCCGGTCGATGGCGGCACATCACGCGGCTGACGGCGGGCCAGAGTCAGCGTCGGGACATATTAGGAATGATTTTGAACGGGGCGACATTCTCAGACAGGCCGTCATCGATGCGCCCGTCCGGGGACGTGCCGCGCGCGGTCTGGAGATGCATTGTTGGCATTCCAGAGGCTTGCTCGTTCGTAATAACTGTAACATCGTTACAATACTATCCTCCCAGAGTAGGCTTGCTCACAATTTTTCCTCTAAATCCAGGATGCAATAAGTTGCATTGAACACCAAATGATGATGTCCAAGTTATAACAAGGCAACAGGAAAAGCAAGCTTGTATTAAGATATGAAATCGTGGAAATAAATGTACAGAGAAAGTTGAACAAGTCAAATAAAACGAAAATTGCCATCCATGAATTATGCTTTGAGACAGGGCAGGGGTCTACCAGCTGCCTATCCTCTCTTCACAGGCAGTCTAAGGTAACCACCAAGGGGCATCAGTCAATGGACAATGACCTGTATCCATTTCGTTTAACTCAGTGGACTTCAGACATGGATATTATTGTACTTTATGGAATTAACAAAACAACTCTGATATCCATTTTACCCCCATGAAGCAAACAAAGGTGTCGGTTTTAGTTTGGTTTGGTTAGGTTAAGTTTTTCTTTTGATTTGGAAAAATCAGAAGTGGTTTAAGACTAAAAAAATAACCGGAAGCTTGAGAAAAATAAACAAATATTAGGCTGGTTAGGTTATATTTTAAAGTGCGATTCTTGAAAAGAAAACATGGTTTCAAAATGATCCTTTTTTAACTTCTTCATGCATGAAGTGAGATACAAGATTAGGTTAGGTTATGCTACATTTTTATAGCATGATTTTGTATTACCCAACTCCAAGTCGATTTTTAGTGTTATTTTGCGTCCCAATTGAATAGTACGCATTTTCATAAGAAATGGATGGACACTTCACGTTAACCACATTCATAAACTTTGCATTCGAAAATTCCAAGAATTCAACTATTACCTTTAAGTACAATTTTACCCAGCCATGTTCCTAGGTGTTCTGGATTCTCCTTTGAAATGCATGCTGTTTCCTTTCAGTTTTTTGTGCAGGCAATTCAGGTTCCAAGAGCAGTCGTATTTTGGAATGTTGCAAATTTCCATCCTTCCAAAAAATGAGCCTTGGACATTAACCATGCAACACAGATGACGCACAATGGCATGATGTGATGCATATTATTGGAAGAATTGCATGATTGACTTGAGTTAAATTTTCCAAGAGAACGATGATTTGAATTAGATCTTGCGATCATATAATTGGGAAGAATGTTTTAGATAATCTGACAAAAACCTGGAGATCATAATCTACATTCTGTTTGTGATATTCAGGACTGCATTTTGAATATTACAGTTTTGTTTTAACACTTTGTATGACATAGCAATAAACTTGATTCCTTATAAACAACACATGCATGGCTTAGCAATCGCTAGAACAGGAGGTTATCGTTTTCATGACGAGATAATGCTCATGAAAATCCTAGACCAAGCTATTTTCCTAATCATGACCAGGATTCCAATGAACCATAAAATCCCTTGCCACCCGCAATTAGGTACATGACGCATAATTAAAGATGAACGCACGTTTCCAAACGCTGTTCCTTCAGCCTATGCATTGGGGGCTGACAAGGAGGTAAATTAAGGAATGGCGCAGCCGTGTCGTAACTGTATCGGCGCCTAATGATTGATATATGTGTTGAATGGTTTTATTTTTGGAAAGTAGTGAACGAAGTTACTTCGTTTTGTTTTGTATATATACCTCACACAAATAAAACATATTTATACCGAAATATGCAAACGGTTTGCATATTTAGGTCGGAATTCCTCGCTTCACATCCCAATCACCAAACATGAATTTATAAAGTTCTGTACCCTACATGGTCGACGGCCTTGTTTGTGCGGAAATGAAGCTATGAGTCATAAGAGGCACAATTAATACAAACGTATCGAAATATCGTTGAAATTTCCGATACATCAGCTGGATAAATCAAAACCCAAGATTTCTTTTACAAAATCATCTTCAACAAAATGTTTCTACATGTTTTATCGCTGCATACATGGCATACTTTGTCTTGGGCCAAACGACTCGAGAGGGTGAACGGACCATCAGTATCTGCAATGGGGTACCCTATCTTAACCATGGCACCAATCAGCTTACGTTTCCCCGGTATTTGACCAATCAGATTTTAGAATGACCTACGGTAAAATAAAATACGATGTGTGGTTTCTCCGGAATACTGCTACCACAACACGAAGTGATATCCCCAAGTATCTTGCAATCAGAGGCGGATAGAGGGGGTGTGGAAACGGTGGAGGCATGGAACATGGAAACATGACATGGAAACTCCCCTCCACATGGAAACTTGGATCCCCTCAGAAATTTTCCATTAAAAACGTTTTCTTGCATGGAAGGTTAGGCTAGGTTAGGTTCTGTTGCATCTTTCCTGATTTTGAACATTACTTTTCATGCTATATTACCCAACTCCAAGCCATTTCATGGGTGTTATTTCGCCTCCCAACTGAAAAGTATGCATTTGCAGAGGAAATGCGCTGTCGCATCACAATCTTGTTAAGCACATTCATGAACATTGCATTGGAAAAATAATTTCCAAGAAATCAATAATTACCTTGAGTTACAAATTTGCCTAAGTTCCTATATACCTGTCGCAATCATGATCAGCTCTCGAAATCACCAGTTCCAGATATGGGCGCAAAATGACCAATGTAGTCGACGTGCCCTAAAGCACAAATCCACCACCACCACCACCAGTTCCAGCTTGCAGTAGCATTTAATTTAGACATTCAATATCGAACCAGATGATGGCAGCACTACTAGTAATCCTACAATATGTCGCTATAAGCCTATCACATCACCCCTCATCTCTTTTTCACAAATGTGTGCACTTAATGATTGTGCACTTGCCGTCAGTTCAAATGCTTCGTAAGCACCTATTTCATATAGGTAGGTAGTATGGTCCATGCTTTTTGCGATTCCTTTTCAGGTTCTTGCCTTGCCCTCAAACGCACAACCGTTACCATCGTCACCACACTATACTTTCTCCCGTGTCCGTGAATCCAGTATGCTTGACAATCGTTTTGTGATGTTCGTTAGATAGAACGCTAGCCCGTGTGGACCTGACACAAAAAGATTCACATTGGCCGGCCGCGGCCCAACTGCCAATCACACAGTGATGATCGAAGTAGCGTCAGCTGATGATTGGTCTGATGACTAATCCTCCATTGTGAAGATTGTCGATACCGTTCGAGCCACTGTTCTTGCTGTTTCAGAACCACGTATTTTACCTGACATAGTGTTTGCATGCCCGATTAAGCTCTTAATTAATTATTCATTGGTCTTGCTGCAGGTCGCTATGCCACACCTGAAATCTCTTAGACCAGCCTCGTGGTTGCCTGAGGGATCGAGGCACCTAAAAGTCGTGACGCGGTTCCAGTACGCTATACGGAATTGTCCCAATTCTACGATAGGACTGTTCTGGTTTGTCCTTGGGATTATGCACATTGCAAGGGGATTTGGTTTTGATCATGGGACAATCCAGGTTTTCCTCCCTCCCCCGACGAGGCACCACCTTTCCGTGGTGGTGGGGATTGCGTGCCCCAATGGTCGCCCCACCCGGCGACCATCTCACTCGTCCTTCCATCCATACGCTCCCATTCCAATGCCCACCTCATCTCAACATCCATGTCCTTCACCTGACCATGCAACACCAACTATCCCTACTATGAGCAGGTAGGACAGCTTCCCCGGTCCTGCCCTCCAGCTCCGTTTTATCGGGGTAGCTGCGCCCCCTCGGCCCGTCCCCCGGGGTTGACGGAGTCCTGGAGGCTGAGGTCCCCCGTCGCACGGTGCTAGTTGTGATGGGGGACCAACACGCCTCTTTGGTCCTAATATCCCGGAGGGGCGGGCGGGCCCGTAGGGCCCCATACGGGTCAAGTGGCCGGTCGCCTCGGGCCGGGGACCTGGGATACTTCGCAGTGTCTCCCGGCCCGGCCGGCTGGGGCCAAGGGGTGGGCGGCGCTGGATCCCGGTCGGGGTAGTCAGTCTCTCTCTCCCGGCCGGGTGATGGCGTCGCCCGCCCCGTATAGTTTCGCGGACGTGTGGCGTCCTCCCATTCCCGGGACCCAGGCGTCCCACCAGTTGGGCCCCAGTGTGGTTGGACGTCCGCGAGGCAGAAACCAAAACACACTACATGGCAACCAGAATAAACAAAAATACACCTGGCCCCTCTCGTAGGAGCCAGATCAGCCTCCGACCCTTCGCAGATGTGGGCTTCTCTAACCCAGACGGAGGTGTGGGAAACGTTCCCCCTACTCCACGTATCCTTATTTTCAGAGGAATTGCGAGGAATCTTGCCTCTCTGTCTCCTTTCCAGAGACGAAATGGCTGCGACAGATTTGGAAGGATCTCTAGATGCGAAAAGTTAAAGGATGGTGCTTTGGAAGTGGAATTTGTGGTGGCCAAGGAGGCGGAGAATGCCCTGAAACTATCGGAGTTCGTGTACAGGGTGCGGAAAGGTGATACGAGAGTGGATGAGAGAATTGAAATAAAAGTAGAACCCCACCAAACGAAAAACACATCTCGAGGTATTATCAACTGCTATGACCTGAGCGACGTACCGGAGGACGAGATAGTTGATGGATTACACTGGCCAACACCAAATTTATTGTCTAAGTTTTGTTAGCTGATTTAGGACAATTTTGATGTGCTGCATCCAAAAATCACGTTGGTTTTGCTCAATCAGGTCAACTTTTTGAGCTTTGGCCACATGTTGTTTCTTACGTTTTTGTTTACATGTATTTTCGCTTTATGTGATGCAAAATTCTTTTTTATTTCTTGAAATAACGAACTCTGAAGAGTTTACATGCGCCAATTTATGGGTAATTGGTATTTTTATTTTACAGTTTCATTATTGTATTCATTCATATTCATATTCATTTAGTTCATTTCATTCATTAATTTATTCATTCATTCATTCATTTATTCATTCGTTCATTCATTCATATTCATTCATTCATATTCATTCATTCATATTCATTCATTCATATTCATTCATTCATATTCATTCATTCATATTCATTCATTCTATTCATATTCATTCATATCATTCATTCATATTCATTCATTCTATTCATTCATATTCATTCTTTCTATTCATTCATTCATATTCATTCATATTCATTCATTCATTCATTCATTCATATTCATTCATTCATTCATTCATTCATTCATATTCATTCATTCATATTCATTCATTCATTCATATTCATTCATTCATTCATATTCATTCATTCATTCATATTCATTCATTCATTCATTTATATTCATGATTTTACAGTTTCATAAAGCGTGCTTACCATGCTTATTTTGGTATTAAACTTGGTGACCAGGATAAGAGTTGTCTGAAGTTTGGAATTCCCATGGTTTGGAGGGAGCCGACAAACCATGGCTCTGACTGCTACTTCTGCGCTATTGATGTGACTGGGATCAACAGAAAGAACCGGAGCAGCCTCAAGTATCCTCATCTTTAATCAGCACGTCGTCCTGTAGCTCATTGTGATGAAATTCCAGTACCTGTCTTTGGAGAACTTCCTGACATTAGTGACGAAGATTCCTCCAGTGTTCAAGAAGATGAAGAAGAAGTGGTTCTTGACGATGATGCTCCACATCCTTTTTCCCAAAAGGAGCTAAATGATCTAGTTCGCGATCTCAGCTTGTCAAAGTCCTCTGCCGAACTGTTGGCATCCAGATTGAAGGGGATAAAACCTCCTCTCTGATAGTGCTCGCATCACCTTCTACCGCAACAGGCATCAAGAGTACCTCCGTTTTTTTCTCTGAAGAGGTTGGTTGGTTATTTGGGCTTAAGGGCGCATCGACTGCGTTGGTCATAGAGCGCCCATAACAATTTTAGATGGACAACTTAAGAGGATTCATGCCAACAGTAGTACGCGAGCTTTCAAAATATAGGCAGATCATTCCGAGCTTATAGTGCTACATGTCAGTGAGGTGTGTAAATCGCTCTAAGTTTGACATCCGAGAGAAAGCGAAACAGTTGTCCTGAGGTTACTACGCGTGAGTGGTCACCCAGGAGTTCGCGGAGTGACGGAGACTGCACGACTCCGAGAAGGCGTCTTCGAGCATCGGCGAGCAGGGGACAGGATATCAGAACGTGACGTACTGATAGTGGTGCGTGACATCGAGGGCAGTTTGGCCTGTCCTCCCCACAGAGCAGATGGTGGTGCGTTGCGTGGGTGTGCCCTAGCTTAAGGCGGCAGAGCACGACCTCGGCGGCAGAGTCTTGCCTCGTCCTACGGTAGGATGAGGGCCACTCCCCAAGACATGGCTTGATTGTTCGCAGTTTATTGTCCTGCAGAGTGTCCCAACTAGACTGCCATTTTTAAAAACAAAGGTCGCGATAGAACGGTTATACTCCCTCGCGGGGAGCGGCATAGATCGCAAATATGGTGCTTGAGCTGCTCGTTTCGCAGCAGCATCCGCTGCCTCGTTCCCCACGATGCCGACATGGCTAGGGATCCAACAGAGGACGATAGTCTTCCCAGCTTGAGCCAGTGATCCCAGACGCCGTAAAACGTCCTGTAAAATGGTGTCAGGTGGGTTAAACTGTTTTAGCGCCCAGAGACTGCTGAGAGAGTCGGTAAAAATCACATGCGAGGCATCCCGCCCCACTTCAATAAAACTGAGGGCCTTTGAGATCGCCACCAGCTCTGAAGTGTAAACAGTTGCATGCGGTGGTAGGGAAAAAGATCTTGACAGAGGCCCAGTAACAAATGCACTGCCCACACCATCATCCGTCTTGGATCCATCTGTGTAAGTTGGGACGTATCCCTCGAACGAGGCTATGTGTTCCAGCCCACATGACAGTCGGTACTGTGGTGTCGCATGGTCCTTTCCAACCGAGGAAAGTGACATATCTATTATAGGAGGAGTCACCTGCCATGGCGGCGTTTCAGCCACATTGGACTGCATAATTCCCTTCGGTCGAATACGAGTGTCCTCAAAGAGTCTGCCTATGCGAACGCAAAAAGGAATGACATGCAGAATGCGTCCTCGACCAAATGATGCCATGAGTCGATGGGAGAACACATGCGAATATGTGGGATGACCAGGGAATTGGCGCAGCTTACAGGCATAGCGCATCCCGAGCATTCCGCGGCGAAGCGAGAGTGGTGACTCGTGGGTTTCAGCCAGAAGGCTGGCAGAAGGTGAAGTGCGGAAAGCGCCAGTCACAATGCGGAGCGCCGAGTGGTGCACAGTGTCCAGTGAGCGCTTGCTTGTTGTACATGCGCTGTCATATATAAAACACGCATAGTCCAGTTTTGAACGAATAAGAGAGCGATACAACAGTAACATGGTTTTTCTGTCTCCTCCGTAAGATGTGTGTGCAACCATCTTTAGCAGGTTTAGGGATGTAAAACACTTCTCCCGAAGTGTCTTAACATGCTCCTTGTAATTAAGACGAGTGTCAAAAATAACTCCCAAGAATCGAGCAACCCGCCGGAAGGGAACTCGCTCACCGTACAGCTGGAGATCAGGGTCCGAGCAGTTCCGGCGGCGCCGACAAAAGTGCATGCCAACTGTTTTTGCAGTCGAGAACCTAAACCCGTTCTCGGAACTCCACTTTTCCAAGTGGGATACCGCCAACTGCAATTGTCGTGCCATCGAAGGTGCACTGGATGTACAACACCAAATCGCTACATCGTCAACAAAGAGTGATCTGCCAATGCTACGTGGAAGGGAGTCGCAGATGTCGTTAATCACAATGGCGAACAGCGCCACGCTTAGAACACTTCCTTGCGGTACTCCATCAATTTGTGGATACCTGTCTGATAAGTAGTTCCCGATGCGTACACGAAAAAAGCGTCTTGACAAAAAATTATGGAGGAAGTAAGCCATGGACTCTCGAATTCCATAGCTAAACACCTTGTTCAGAATGCCGTATTGCCAAGTTGTGTCATATCGATATCGATATGTCCCTGGATATCGAAAAACACTACACCGACGTGACGATTTTGGTGGAAAGCTTCTCGTACCACAGTGTCAAGGGTTAAAAGATGGTCGATGGTGCTGCGGTGTTTCCTAAAACCACACTGTGCATTAGTTAAAATATCATACCGGTCCAGAAACCACGTTAGGCGCACATTAACCACTTTCTCCATCAGTTTACAAAGTGATGATGTTAGTGAGATGGGTCGGTAGCTCGCTGGGTCTGAAGCATCCTTGCCGGGTTTCAAAATTGACATCATAATAGCATTCCGCCAGGTAGACGGAAAGTCGCCTTTCTCCCCAAAGTGTATTTACCGTGTCCAGCAGAGCCTCAAGTGCCCGTGTTGGGGAGATGCTTGAGCATGTCATTGTGTACGTGATCGGAACCCGCGGATGCACTTCGAAGGGCTCCAATAGCGGCACTCAGCTCAGTCAAGGTGAATGGCTCGTTATAACAGAGCTGCTCAGAGGTGGAGAATGTAAGAGAGTTAGTTTTTGAGCGTCTTGATCCCATATAATTCAGCAATGCCCCCTTCGTCATGGCGCGACAAATACCCGGCTCCGAGACGGCCGTCTCGCCATACATTGGACATTGTACCTCCCCTCCCCTCTCCAGCATCCCAGCGCGCCCGACGTCGCGTCTGCAGAGGTGACCTCGAACCCCTCCCCATGTCTGAGCGGCGTACCCGCCCGCCAGCCCGTACCGCCGCCGTCGTTAATGCTAGATGTAACTGTGTTCACATAAAGTTATACGTTTGGCCGTCCCGTAACCGTAATTGATATAATACCGTAAACGTAACGCATTGTCACCGCCACTAGAAATAGGCTATTTCCCCTTCTAGAAGGCCGTCGACATGGATGTAAGGTCATGGTGTGCTTCTGCGGCCCTTGACCAATCCGTGAGCGGGGGTCTTCCGGCCGCTAGCGCCCGTGCGCCCCAAGCCAGTTCAGCTTGAATACTCTTACAGGTCGGACCGCTGCTCCGCGCGCCCGCTACCCAACTAAATTCGGCTTCTAAATTCATAGGAAAGGCAGTATCACGGCTTACCTTCCGAGGAGAACGTACTGTACGGTGTCTGGAGTTCTCGTGTGATCGTGGAGTGCTGCAGTGCAATACAGGGCAGCAAAAGGTACTGGTAATATCGTGACTGGAGTTATCGCGAACAAGAGGTCGCTAGACTTTCGCGTGCCAATAAGGACTTTCCTACAAGTGATGCCGCGATAACCCGGATTTTTGGCAAAACATTTTTTGCAAACATTTTTTGCGAAACCTTTTTTTTTCTCGACCTTCTGCAAGCCCAACTAGACCAACACCAACTGGACCTTCAATCACGCCGTTTCAGCACGGACGAGCAAGAGAACGTCTTCCGCTTCATTTACGTAAGTCCGAGCAAAATCCATCATCCTTTTAAAAAATACTAATTTTGGATTTTGACCACCTAAAACGGTTTAAAAATTGCATAATTGTGCTGTATACCTACCGTGTTCTGAATACTGTGTGTGGGAACTACTGTGTGAACATCGAGCCGAATTTGAAACATAGAAATCTCCACAAAGCGAGCGAATAATTTTGAAAAAAACATAGCGTAACGTAACGTAATTAAATATGACTGAGATTTCTACTGATAGATTGGCGGAGTGCTTCAACAAAATTCGCTTAGAGATGCGCGCACAAGGGATGACTCAGAATATTAAACCTTTTTCTGGAGAAGGTCATAATAAATTAATTGAATGGCTAAGGCATCTTGACCAAATTAACTTCAGCATGGATGACGAACAGATGCAGATTATTTGCATCAAAACTCTCACTGGACCTGCAGCCGAGTTCATGCAGCGCGTATTCGCGGAACAACCACTTATGACGTGGGCTCAAATAAAACAAGTCATGCGGGAAAGGTATTCGGACCTTTCGGACAACAAATGCGCTCAGGAGGGTTTGCGAAAACTACGTCAGATTCGCAATGAACTGGTACAGAACTACGGGGAGAAATTAATCGCACTGGCACGGGAAGCTTACTCAGATGTCGAAAATCCCACGGTTCAGGAAACTCTCATTGATATTTTCAACAAAGGTGTCCAAAGTAGCTCATTGGCAAACAAGCTGTACAGACAGAACTTCCGGACCCTGGAGGAAGCCATCCAGTTTGCAGTAAAGGAACAGAAGGTAGACAGAGTAATTGAGGTATGCAGAGGCGTACAAAGGCAGGAGCCGATGGAAGTCGACTCAAATCAGCCAGACACAGGAGAGGACAAGGTGGAGAAATTGGAAAAACTTATTATGGCAATAGGCCAATCGGTGGAAAAATTAGCGGCAACCAAGCCAGAAACTCAGAAACCACCCAGGGAGAACCAACCACAGCCTGGACCACGGGTATTCCATCCCACCTACCCACGTTACCCACGTCCGCCACGAAACTATCCAGTCAGGAACACGCTATGGACCACCTCAGCCAGGACCGCAATATGGACCACCTCAGCCAGGACCACACTTTGGACCACCTCAGTCAGGACCCCACTATGGACCACAGCAGCCACGATCTCCTATGGGCCCCAGAGTATGGAGAGCACCACCTAACCCCGACCAGCACCCAGCTTACCGCTGGACTCCCGATGGTAGACCCATCTGTATCAGATGTGCAAAAATTGGCCACATTGGAAGGCCATGCCGCTCTCAGCCAATTAGCCAGGCGGAAAACTAATGAGCTCTGTCGCGACTGACCACCGTGATGGAGCTGAGCAAATTCAGACAGAGGATATACCGATAAAAATGAGGAAGAATATCAGGAAAAAGCGCGACCCCGAAAAACGTAAACAAAGGTTGGCACGCGTCCAACAAGTACACATCAAGGCAAACACGCCCATGGCATGGCTTCACATCGGCGACCAGAAAGCCTATTCTCTGGTGGACACGGGAGCCGATATATCGTTGATTTCGAAAAAAATTCTTTGATAAAATCGCGGAGAAAAATATTATAAATTTATCACAGGACCCACGAGATTGCATACCACTGATATCCGCCAGTGGCCATTGCCTGAAAAACATTGGAGTTGGAACCTTCATGGTGGAGATGAGCAAATTCCGAAAATCTTTCGAATTTCAAATTGTGCAGGACCTAAAACAGGAGTGCATGTTGGGAAATGATTTTTTGACGAAGTTTGGAGCGAAGCTAGACTTTGAAAAGAAAGCCCTCTGCATCGATGGAAACATGATTCCTCTCAGACCACAAAAACAGAACAGTGAACCAACGAGCTCACTCGTGCGAGTCAAGGAAAGAGTTCACATTCCCGCCAACACTGTCGTGGAATGCCCAGCCTTCATTAACCGTGTCCAACTAGTCGATCAAAACTGTCATGTACACTCGCTGGATAACATGCCGCTGATCTCTGAGGAACCTGGCTTGTTCATAGCCGAAATAATAGCGAAACCTGACCAACACAAACGCGTACCAGTGCGAATTGTCAACACTACAACTCGTGATTTCTCCTTGCACCCAGAGCAGGTGATTGCATTCGCTGAGACTATTGACGATTCTGACTTGGAAAACCTGATTGACATGACACAGGACATTGAACTGACACCGCCAACCGCTCCCTCTGACCCGCTTGATCCAAGCCAAGCTGGCTCACCTGACTGGTGCAGACAAAGACAGACTCGAACAACTGTTACGTGCTAACACTGACTTATTTGCCGAGACTGACGCAGATCTTGGAACGACTGATGTCATCAAAATGGACATTGACACTGGAGACAACCCGCCGATCCGACAAGCTCCTTACAAAACCCCATTCTCTCAGCGAAAATACGTAGAGGAACAAATTAAAGTGATGTTAGACGCTGGTATCATTGAGGACTCAGACAGTCCTTGGGCCGCCCCGATCGTGATCGTTCGCAAGAAGGATGGAGGTAACCGATTCGCGATTGACTTCAGAAAACTAAACAAGGTGACCAAGAAAAAATAGCCCCCCCCCCCCCCTAATGAAGGTCTTCCTCCTCTCTGGGAGGTGCGAACTTCTTTTCGTCTTTGGACCTGAAAGCTGGATATTGGCAGATCCCGATGTCCGAGGAGAGTAT
>JAOTOM010000714.1:5000-12500 GCA_034440615.1 Ashinkailepas kermadecensis
GGGCTAACTCCGCTCAAGGCAGTACATATAGAACTTCCGCTGTACTGTATGCACGTATGTGGCTGAATGCAAGGCTATGAAAACAATCGAATGTAAACAAAATTCAGCACAGCGATGTTTTGCGCTTTCGTGACAAATCATAGTGCCACAGGACACAATGCACACTTTGCAATTTATTTTTTTATATTTAGTCTGCATGGCAGGGAGCCTATTATACTGGAAAGAACTTGGAACAAAATAAAGAATGCCATGAAAAAGAACTAGTATCAAATATTTTCCCTACAAGGGAGAATTATGGCATCCAGGTTGTTACCTGTGACAAAGGAAAAAGCCAGTGAGCTATCGAGAAATGGCGATTGAAAAACACCATAATTTTCACTTAAATGTGCACATGTCGAGGTATTTTGTGTGCTCAAATCAGAAAATGAACTTACAAAATTATATTCTTGTGCACTTATAGTTCTCCCTTGCCATATCACCAAGGAATTGGTCTCCATTTGCAGCATACTTTCTAAGCATCCACATATCAGGAGCTCTTGCATTGTAAAAAATATGGCACGTAAGGAAGACGGTCGGAAGTATTTTTGTGCTAATTTTCACCCACTAAAATGAACAGAGTTGGAAAATCCCAATTGTTGGCCGAAAAAGCCCATGGATGAACATATGAATAATTCCTTGTACTGCAAGCAGCAGAGCGTTATTGTCCTTTTATAATGTGTAGAAAATGACGAGACGTTCAAATATTTGCTTTGATCTTCGATTTCTCCATAATACTCACCAGTATTTATCCTCAAATTCACCTGTATTTTCATGTGTTCATCTTCCTGGAATGTGCCAGCCTAAGGATGAAATTTTTCATCTCATGTTCTTGATAAACAATGTTTGCTAATATGTGCAAATATTTGTAAAATTGATTCATGTAAGGTTAAGATAAATGAAGAAACAATTCAAACTGAACTTCTCCATTTACTTCAGAAGATAATCTTATATTGATATGGGAACATTTTATCAATTATATTTGTATTCAGAATACATGCTTACAATTATGATGCACATAAGCAGTGTAGGATTTCCATATTTTTTTCTTGGTAGTGGAGTACATAATTTTTAACTGGAGTACAAAATGTTGAGCTGGAATACAAAAATAGCAATGCACTTGCCGACAATTAACCTTGTTTTAATGGGGCTCAAAACCAATGTTAGCATTGTTGTATGCATAAACATCTTGGCAAACATCCATGTCCAAAATTTTGCTGCAGTAAAAAAATGAGGAGTTGTCCATAATTAGGTAGCATTGCTTTAATGGAATTACAAATCAATGTTAGCATTTCATGCTGTTACATGCTCAACAATTACATGTTTTACCACACCAGAATTTTACATGGGACACAAGTAAGACTCACTGGGCAATAATGTAGTGCATCATGCCTTGAACCCTTTTTAAAAATGGGAATAACTTGTGAGGTTTTCTAACTATCAGGAATACTTCCAGTAGAAAGATGAGTTTAAAATGATGAAAATGGTTTTACAAGCTCCTCACAGCAAGATACAATTAACTGGGGGTGGACCCCATCAGTGGACCCTGGGAGGGATGGCGGGCACCACGAGGAATCGAAACCCATGACAACCGCCGAGCCAAGGCTTTACACCATTCCACCTTCACCACCAACCTCTGCACCAGGCAAACAAAACCTTCTGGCTGATCTATTTACAACAGGGGAGAAAAACCAGGCGTGGCAAACACCACAGCCAACCCCTACTTCTCTGAACAATGGTCTCTATCGTGCGCCACTTCCTGCCACACTCGCCAGTGTGATCCAAACTTATGGAAATATGACTTCACATCTCATGATGACAATCGACAGAGAGTGAAACCGAATGGGCACACTTAGCTATCACTGCCAGTACACATTTGGGTACCCACACCACAAACCTAAAAAATAATCAACCCACAAACACTCACCAACTCCATCAGCCCGTCCCTCCCAACAGTTGTCAAAGATGTACTGGAAAATAGAGCCGGGTCTGATTCGCTTACCCCAGCGGTAAAACTACGGCGGATTACCGGGCCGGCAACAGATGGGTCGGAGTAAAATCGGAACAGGTATTACAGACCCTTCACCGACACTGATGAACTCCAAATGCAGTTATATTTCAAGGCGCACAATTTATCTTAGCACAGATTTCAAAAATATTATTGGACAGTCATTCATAAGTTCACAAATGGCATTGGTTTCTTGGTGTTGTCACCTCGGAGAACTTCATTGCTCCAAAGCCACTTTGAGGAAATATAAAGTGACTTTTTTGCATTGAACGGGCTCATGGTGTCTAAAAAAGTTGTCTCTTTAACAAAATGACCTTCGATTGCGCATTCAAAGCATCTTAATTGCCAAACGGGGCCTGAAATATTTACTCCGGCGATACCAAGTACCTCCAGTTTTGCCAACTAGGGATATTTGCCCATGACTCAGAATAATAAATATTGAATAAATGTTGATTAATATAAATGCATAATATATAACAATAAATATTGATAAATATTGAATAAATATTGAATAAATATTGAATACATATTTAATTAAATATTGACGATATAATGACACAAAAGTAGGATCTTCTCACATGACGTCACATGCCGCCAGTTGTAACTGGCCAGCGGAGACGTTTTTAGCGCAACACCGAGAAACATGTCTTGGTATGGCATGCTATACAGGTTGTACGCGTTTCAAAGTTTTGTTATGGTCGACAGGGGTTGTTGGTGAGTGGGCGCATACGGACTGCTGAAACTGCTAGTTGTTTTCAGGTATGGACTTAGAGTGGTAGAACTCAACCAAACAATGTTGTTCTTCCTTTTCCCTTCTGGAGTACAAAATATTTCATTTTGTCCAGTCACAATCCTGGAGTACAAAATTTATTGGTATGCATAACACCAACAAACGCCAGTTTTTCCAACACTGCACATAAGACTTCGAAAAACAAAGCTAAGCCCTTCTAAGTCACTCCATAGGATTGAGGTTTGGGCATTTGTATTTTTTAATGCATATTTTTATACCTGCATTCTTTGCCTGTATTCAGTCCTGAGGTACCTACTATCCAGTCATGAGGTTTAATGCTGTTAAGCAGTTCAGCTCAGGGGTGGATCCAGCTGGCTTTCCGTCGGCTCGGGTTGCGCAAGATTTAATAAATCCCTGATGAAAAATACCCGATTTGTACAGCTTAGGATCAGAGTGGGAAACTTACTTTCCAGGTTGGGAGTCAGAGTGCATACCGACTACTTCCGGAGTACATTTTCATGGACATTATTTTTTTGTGGTGTGCAAAGAACATGCGACACTTCATCAGAGATCGTCGAGGAAATAAACATCTCAGTCAGCAGGCTCTACATCGCTTACTCAGCCAGCACCGTGTTGACAGTTAGCATAGTTGGTTCGGGCGTCTGCTTTCCGTACGGGTGGTGGTGGGTTCGAATCTCGGTGCAGTCGCTTTTTTAACCTGATCACAATCGTTAGCGGTCAGGGCCGTAGGTTAATGTTGCACTTTAGATTACTTTACACTATCATGAGTTGCTTGATGTAACAATATTTGCCCATGAAAGTAAAGAGGGAAATACTTAATTAAAGCCCACTCATGCAATGAATGTCCAATTGGACCATTTGGAATTGTCATAGTATAATTTTGTATCTGATCATTTGCATCCATATCCAGTTCAAGTTGTTTATTTCAACAGCCCGGTTCTGTACGCACCACATTCCATTAAATGTTTAGTGCAAGCAACGCTACCGTAGGAAGTGCAGAAGATACCCGGTCAACATGCCTCTGACATAATGTTCACCGGGGGGAGTTCGGGCACCAAAGATCTGAAACTAGAAGCACAAAATTTGGAGGAATTACAGCTGTAGTGAACTCGCCACAGTATACATTTCATGACCTCAGGTCACTAGTCGGTTTTACAGCGGCAATTTGCTCTCCCGTCTAGTCGCTTTTCATCCTTCCAAGTCATTCCTTGCTTCACCTAAACATTCCAGACATGAACAAAAAAAGTACATCGAAGAACATTTATTATTAACAAGAATTGATTCTACTCAATTTTCTCAGCTTTTTCATTGACAAAACTTGTTTCTTGGTGGTGAGAATAAAACGATTTTAGACCGATTGTTTTAGTATAATTTTCCCTAAACCATTTTATATTCCGAAACCTATATCCCAGTACGCGGCAGGCAACAAATCAGTCGGTGCACGAGCATCCTACTCGTGGGGTGTGTTGGGAACATTTATTAGTTGTGCGGCGTGAGCATGTCGGCAGTATCAGGTATGGATTTATAACTTGGTTGACATCGATTAAGTGTACTTTTGTTATCATTTTCTGTACCGTTGCTCAGGAAATTGGCTTATAACCGCATCCTTCGCTAATTTAACCACAGCGCCAATTTGTCATCTGGCAGTCATCCGTCGGCTGCCAGATACCGTAGAGCTGAGTGCAGTCTCGACGTAAATTAGAAAGCGTATTGCAATTTGATGATATTCGTAAGTTTAATTCTACTTATTTCAGGAGCGTCAATAGTAAAACATATTTTGTTATTAAAACTGATGCGAGAATTATATTTGGTAGTCGCTTTTAATTTATGCAGATCACTATGCCGGGTCTTCTCCCTCTATCTTGTTCCTGAGACCACGTGACCTGGGAGCAAAGTTCCGCTGTAAAACCGACTACTGTCTTCAGGGTCAAATGAGGTCACAACTGGCCTCCACTCCACCCCAGTCAGCACCACCCATATGTACAGAAAGTATGCACGTTCCACTGCCGAACGATAGGCAGAGACCGTCCATACGTACGCTCGGTAGGTACGCTGGTACAGACCGTGCGTGCTGTCGTTACATCCGGTAGTACGGACCCATCGTGCGATCGTTACAGCCAGCGTTATTTTTTATGCATGGAATCTGTTTACCAGTAACCAACCAGAAAAAAAAACTATGTAATCAGTACCTACATAATATGCATATGCAATATGCATTCTCATTTTTGTTTAAAACAATTGTCAAAACATAGGAACAAAGAAGTGAGCAATGGATGGCACCGCCCGGCAGTGACAATAACCAGCACTGTTTCGTCTCTCATAACTCACAGGACTAGGAGCAATGCGCTTTCCTTTCACTGTTGGTCTCAGTACAAGGCTAGCCATATGAAAAACAAGCAAAAATACTGCACCCAGTGACAGACCACCCTTGGCTCAGAGTACATACCTACCTACTCAGCCAATTTCATATGTAATACGAACGCAACTACGCTACCACGGGGAAATATCAGAACCTCTAATACTCGAAACCGATAATGCTTCAGAACCTATAATACTCAAAACTAATAGTGCTTCAGATCCTCTAAATCGTCGTCTTGGGGGAATTTTCAATACCTATGATACTCAAAACCTATAATGGCTCAAACCATATAATGTTTGGAACGTATGGCTGTTCAGAATATCTAATATCCAAATGATATAATGCTTAAAAGCCTCTAATACTACGTCCTGTGGGATGTTCAAAACATATAATGCTCAAAACCTATAATGCTTCGAAGCCTATAATGCTCAATTCCTATAATGCTTCGTTTCAACTAATATTCAGAAAGTATAACTCTCGAAGCATTTAATGCTTCAAAACCACTAAAGCTCAAAGCCTATAATGCACAGAATCTATAATGCTCAGAGGGGGCCATATCATAACGTACAAGGTTCATTTACTACCAAAGTTCATAACGTACAAAGCTCACAACGTACAAGGATCATAACGTACACAAATCGAAATAAAGTACAAAATGCATTGGATAGGGCGAGTTCACAACGTACAAAATTCATAACATACAACGATCACAACGTACAAAACTGGCTTCAGAGGGAGCGTTCATAACGTACAAAGTTCATTTACCTACAAGGATCATAACGTACAAAAATAGTTCGTCAGTTGTCCGCTAGGAGAGCCAACGAAACCCTGGCGGCGAAATCTTGCGGCTGTATCTCCGCTTTCTGTCAACAGGTGCCAGGAGTGTGCGGTTATTGGCGCATGGTACCTGGTAAATGTGCTGCCAAATGTGGTCTGGTGCTTTTTTCAGGTCGTATTTGGACGTGTTGTCCAGTTTGAGTTAATTTAATGAAGCTTGTCCCCGAGTTCCTAATGCAGTGTTCCCTGTCAAAGCAACATTATTACTGTTGACCGCATTGACTTGCGGTACTGCATTATAGTACTGCATTGACAAAACCAATACCTATATACAAACATTGGTGTTCCTTTTGTTGCACTCATATTTATGGGTGTCTTTTTGTTGCACTCTAATATATGGAGCAACATTCGATATGCTTAGATTAATATGAGGTAGTGTTCCAACAGTGCGAGCCGGTTTGATGGCATTCCCACGTCGGAAAGACTTTGACCATGCTGTGCCAGCTGCTTATCAATTTGTGGGAAGAGTGGGGTGGTATTTGGCGGAGCCTAAAGTTGGCAGAAGTAATGATGCCAGGGGTTACATTGATATAACTGTTGATTTTTTCCGGATATGTGATTTATTATCAACAGTGCTCATGTCAGTGACAGTCTACACGACATATATACGATGCCTAATTGCATGGCATATATAACCGGACCGCGCTGGATGCTGCCAAAGTTTGGCGATAGCAAATGGACCCAATGGTCCTGAGCGCTGGCCGCGGAGGGGATATTGGGCACGTGTGAGGGGAGAGCAAGGTGAGCGTGGGAGGGTGCTAGCGTTGTTACGTTAGTGAACAATTTGGTGCTGGTGCGCACAGGAATCGCCAAGTTCAGCGTCATGGCATAGACAACAAAATGGTGAGCGAAGCGATCGAAATGACCGGAGGCATCTATCTGGAAGATGGAAGATTGATTGATGAAGATTGGAACAACGTCATAATAAAAATTATGTTCACATTATATATCACACACATGTATATACGATGTGTGTGATAATTATAATGTGAACATAATTTTAATTATGACGTTCATCCAATCGACGCGATTAGCGGCAACGAACTGGTTATAATGCTCATCGTACGCTTCCAATTTTTGGTGCGGATGGACTGATCTTGTATTTCGCCTCATCGAGTACATGATAATGAGACAACAACAATCCATATACATATATATATATATATATATATATATATATATATATATATATATATATATATATATATATATATATATATATATATATATATATATATATATATATATATTTAAATATACATATATATATATATATATATATATATTTAAAGATATATATATATATTTAAATATATATATATATATATATATATATATATATATATATATATATATATATATATATATATATATATACAGAATAGGCCACAGGGCAACTGGGCCACCAATTTTGTTTGGACACCAAAAACCAAAATCCCATATTGACCCTGCGTGACGTGATCTGAACTGCACAGGAGCGCGTGAACGCATAGGATCATGCGAACTCTC